>OZ007586.1:97240484-97441078 GCA_963931845.1 Maratus michaelseni
ATTTTATTATTTTAATTTGATTAAAATAATTAATTTCATTACAAACAACATACTAATAGAAACATAATACAAAAATCTTGCAATTCGTAAGAAAAAACATATTAAAAGAAAAGCTTAATTGCAAATTTCTTTATTTACTAAATACTGCAAAAACACGTTTCACAGAAATAAAAATTTAAATGATGTACTAATTTAGAACAAGCATTTTATCTGTACACTTATACATTTCTAGGATCATATTTAAATAATTTAATTACCAATAGAAAATGTAAATTATCTACTTCTGTATTTGTTATTTTTTCAATACTGTATGAAATTTTGAGTAAGAACTAATCTTTCCGTTCAGTATACAAAAAGAGCCTAATCTGAATGTAAACAACTGATGAAGACCCAACGTCCAATACAATGGACATCGATAAAAACATGTGCTTATCCAGCAAAATGTACATTCCATTACTCAAACTACGATTTAATTTCATTAATACAACATTTAAAATTAAAAATATGTTGCATTACTATCGAAATACCTTTCCAAAATATATGAAATTTGAGTTAAAACTGTGTACTTGCCTTCAACAATCTTTCACTTGTTCGCCGCCATTTTCAAATAATTAAAAAACACATTTTGATGCAATTGCTTTACTCTGTTTGTGTACAGATAGCAGAACTAGGCTATCCATTATATACACATTTCTTTTTATATGTAATACTTATAAATATTTAAAATTAATTTTTAAAAGTTAAAATGTTTAAATTTAGCTATGTTTTAAATTTAATATATCTTTTCAAAGAATAACTCTTTTGCATACTTTTTTCCTTTTTGAGTACAGAAAAAAGTAAATAATAATTTGCCCTCTAGATTAGCAAAAATATTTATTTCTGAAAAATGAATAACTTTCTGAAGTAAAACAGGCTTTTTTAAACAGTACAAATTACTAACGAGGATAATGTGTTCAAGATTTTCTCACAAAATGAAGAATCCCAAAGACAATTTAAGGAATATATATGCAATGTACACTATATTGCCAAAGGTGACCGGTCACTTGCGATTTTAGACGTTTTGTTAACTATCTAGAAAAATACATGAGGAATTAACCTGAAACTGCAGGTGTGTAAACAGTATAGTATAGGTTATATATTTCTGCGAAGATTTTTTCACGAAACCCCATAGGAGACTATCAACAAATTGGAAAAGAACGAATATCTTTTGAATAACCCTGTAAAAACGAATGTAGCAAAGGCGTTCAAACTCGAGATTATTAATAAGTGGCTTATTGTAATATAATGTGTTCATTTTTATGAGGATAGCATTTATACTCGTAGAGAAATTAAGGTTTTTATAAAAACAGTCCCAAACTTCGCCTAGTTTTTTGCTTATAATTTCCAGAGTTCTTAATATAAAAAAAGTTCTTTTCAGAAAATATGACAAACAACATTGTACATAGTACTCTGCAATCAGAATTAAAAAATAATAAAAATTGGATGAAAAATGAGAAGGTTTACTAAAAAATGTTTCATTGCGCATGCGCGAATGTAATCAAAATATAATATGCATAATGTATTAGCTAAGTATATAGAGCAACTTTTGTGAAAGTCTCAAAATCATAGCTTGAAAATTCTGAAAATTATCGTCGATAGAATAAGTTCGAAATCCGTTGTTCCCAAAAAGATGAGTGGTTGTATCAAATATCTGTTGATTAGTGCCAAGATAGTGTACACAAAATTGCACGTACTACTTTTGGATACAACCCCTCATATTTTTGCTTCCTTTTGGGAACAACGGATTTTGAGCTTATTCTATCGACGATAATTTTCAGAATTTTCAAGCTATGATTTTGAGACTTTCACAAAAGTTGCTCTATATACTTAGCAAATACATTATGCATATTATATTTTGATTGCATTCGCGCATGCGCAGTGAAACATTCTTTAGTAAACCTGCTTATTTTTCTTCCAATTTTTATTATTTTTTAATTCTGATTGCAGATTACTATGTACAATGTTGTTTTTCATATTTTCTTAAAAGAACTTTTTTTTATATTAAGAACTCTGCAAATTATACGCAAAAAACTAGGCGAAATTTGGGACTGTTTTTATAAAAACCTTAATATCTCTGCGAGTATACATGCTATCCTCATAAAAATTAACACAGTATATTACAATAAGCCACTTATTAATAATCTCGAGTTTGAACGCCTTTGCTACATTAGTTTTTACACGGTTATCCAAAAGATATTCGTTCTTTTTCAATTTGTTGACAGTCCTCTATGGGGTTTCGTGAAAAAATCTTTGCGGAAATATATAACCTATACTATACTGTTTACACACCTGCAGTTTCAGGTTAATTCCTCATGTATTTTTCTAGATAGTTAAAAAAAGTCTAAAATCGCAAGTGACCGGTCACCTTTGGCAATATAGTGTATGCTATAAATGAGAGTATATCAAATGTGTTTTTGTAAAAGAATAAAAACGTCATATTTAAGTATAATGCTGTACAGTACTTGTTTGTCTAAAAAATCCCTCCCGCTTATTTGTGTGTTGACACACACAACTTGGATCTAACAACGGATAATGACTGTTATTAGAACTTCCACTTAGATCGTCCTAACAGACTTGGGCATACATATAGAACAAATTTCAGTTTCAATCTTATATCCCAAGCAAGTATTGTTTAAAGCAGCATTGGCTAAATGAAGTCAAAAGCTACTTGCAGGCAAGTTCAAATTCAGAGGTTTTTTTTAATTCATGTTAACAAATATAATATTTCTGCAGTAAATAAAAATTTTGTATGTATCAACTGTAATTAGTCTATTATTATTATTTAATGCATTAAGAAAGAAGCGCATACATTATTGAATCATGATTATTGTTAATAAAATACATTTCAGTATAACTGTTTCCGTATGTAATTTTATTTTAAGCATTTAAAATATTATTCTGAGTGAGGGATCCATGTCTACATGATAAAAAATGACAAATGTTTCTCAATGTATTAAAATATATAATATGAGCATGGCCGAAAATATACGATAACATCTCCCGTGTTATTTATGATTTCTAAAAGCATTATTTTCCTTTAGAAACCCCAGAAACCAATATATTTTCGAGATTTAAAGATGGTTTATTTAATTTTGATTGGTATTTATAAAAACAATGTTTCTTTCGCCTCCACTGATTGTAAGAAACGTTTCCGAGTAGTTTTTATAGGGTGTTAATCAGTTTTCTCAAACCAGAATATATTTTTTTCGGGTTCTAACCATTTTTCAAGCAAAGAATTTCATGTTCAACTATCATATTTTACAGATAAACATGATAAATTAACAGAATTAACATTAACATTAAAATTAATATCATGTTACTCTTACATGTACATATTCAATAATGCAGCTGAAAATGTTTAATTGAAAACTGATAGCATTCTAAAATCCGATATTCTGGTTAGTAAAAACGGATTAATATACTATGAAAACTACTCGGAAACATTTTCCGAAAATCAGTGGTAGCAAAAAATAAATAAATAAAATAAAATAAAAAATAAATAAACCTTATTTTTTTATAAATGTTTCTTTTAATCTCGAAAATATATTGGTTTCTGGGGCTTCTGAAGATAAAAATGATTTTAGGAATCTTAGGTAACTCGGAAGATGTTATTGTATATTTTCGTTCGTGGTTACATTACATTTTAGAAGATGTTTGTCTTTTTTTATAGTGTACGTTTGGTTGGCAAAGATTCTTGTTAAAGAAAAATAATGTTGAGAGCTTCTTATTAAAATATGAAATATATATATATAGGAAATATTTCCTGCAAATATTTTTTAAATGCCTTCGAACAACTTTAAAAAAAAATCCCTTCGAATTAGTTCAGCAAAGGAAGAGTTTCATTTCCATTTCATTCATAAAAATTCCGTCTCAATATGTCCAAAATATTAATGCGCTGTCTTATAGAAATTTCTACACAATTTACGAGAAGTTAAAAAAAAAATAATTAATTTTCAATGATATACTTGACGTTAGAAAATTTTGCCGAATTCGAGAATTTTCTAACTCAGTGGAAAAACGTTACATTTTTACGAAAATTTAATGTAATTATCTAAAATTTACCCACAGTTTCCTTTACCTTCAGAAACCAAAGATAAAGAACCAATCTAGACTACAGAGAAACTACAGAAAATAAAAATTTTCTAAGATTCACGGAAATATTTCTGGAATAAAAGGTCTCATTCCTGCCCGTAAATTTCGAAAAAAATTTACGGAATAGTTTTAAACTGTAGGAAAAAATCTGTTTTTGTTCTCTTAGCAAATTTTCAAGTACAAAACGGTACTGGAGAACTTTAAATAATAATTTCAACGTTCAATACTGCCTGTACTTCTCAATAGATCATCTTCAGGTATTCAAAAATTGTTATGTTTAAACCTTCTTCTGTACATTTTAAAGACTATTCCCTAACGTTTCGAAAATTACTGGCAGCTAAGAGACTCTTTATATTTCAGAAATTTTCCGTAAATGTTCTAACTTATTGTTTCCGAGGTTTCCGATTAGTTCTTTTTCTAAGGTTTCTGAAAATAAAAAAGACATTTTTTGGAATCGCGGCTAACTCTTCGTAACATTAAATTTTCGTAAACCATCCTGAAGTTTCTTTTTTTTCTACTGTGTAATTAAAAATTAGTTCAAAAGAAATTAGAAACAGACTTTTACCCAGGAAAAATTTTCAATACTTCTTAGTATCAAATTAATATTTGTTATATGTGGGCCCAATAGTGTTCCAATATTGCATTCATCAAGAATACTTTCAATTAAAAAACGAAAATATTTGCTTTCCATTGGAAATACCTGCAATGAAATGATATTACTGCAGAAATATTGACTTTACACCGGAAATATTGGCGATGAAATGGCGAAATATTTTTTGGGGAATATTGGTGCAACACTGACCAGGATATAGTCATTACAAACAATATTGCCCCTATATTGTTTGGCTACTAAAATCGAAATTCACAGCTAATTTCTACGACATAGTAAGTACACTTAAAATAAAATTGAAAAAAAAAATTGCTTAAAAAAATACCATTTTTGTAGCAACCTCGAGGCGTATTATGATATGGAAAATGAAATATTTTCTTTTATCTTAGCTTTAATGAATCGCATCCAAAGATACAACCTTCATCGTAAATAATTTTAATTAATTTTATCAATACAAAACTTTTTTCTTCTTGAGCATCATCTATGTGCCTTTAGGCAACGAAAATTTTCCCTCAATCCTATCGCCTTGAATACAAATCTCTTTCTCGAATTTAAAGTATTCACTATACTGATTGGTAGCAATAATGATCAAGAGCATGAAAGAAAATAACCATAGGGCAAAGCAGACTTTCTTAGTACCTCTGCTTGTTGGTATTACTGTGAATCGAAAGTCATCAATCAAACTACATATTTTGAAGCTTTCATGTAGTATATAGGATCAGTATGTCAGAAAGTTAATTGTGTCAATACTAGCCGCCTCTGGCGACCAATTTGGTATCCCTTAAATGTATGCTAAGCCTTGCAACATGTTACTTTTATTCACAATTTAATTTACTTGTTTAACTTTTGTGCAAATCGGAAGAGTCTCGATGCATAAATCAAGAACTCTTTGTGATCATGGCAGCATTTCTGATATTTTTTGTTGTTATGTATTTCATATTTCTTGACAAAAACTGCGTAACTCACGTACTCAGCCATAGTGAAATTTATAAATTAGTGTGACACATATTAAAGTAATGAATATTAAATGTCGACAGAACCAGCGTAAGTAATCATTATTCGCATATTCTCAACTAATATCATTGTTCGAAATTTATCTATAAAGCAAGTTTTCGACTGAGTTCAGGTATCGAACGATACCGCGTAAGTGACATTGTGTTTCGCAGTTTCTCATGCATCCAGGAAGATATTTGGTAAGTGATCTTGAGTGTCACGGTTACTCCTGTATTGAAAGACATTTAGCAGATGTTTGTTTTCTCTTGTGTTTTGTAATGTTTTGTTTTTCAGTTGAGAGCAGTGAGTTTGGGGCCTCCGTGGCCGAGTGGTTAAGACACCATTCCGCTAATCGCTTGAGAGCGTAGGAGTCAGGTCGGCGGGTTCGACTCCCGCCAGCTCCATTGCACACACTTTGTGGAGCTCGCGGATGTAACTCTCTGGTGTTTTAAATTTCCTTGTGGCTATCTCGTCCCTGTATATTGACGATGACTTATAAGCGGGCACTTGATGTCAAGCACACAAGTCAGATGTATGTTCTCAATAAATAAGCAGTGAGCTCGGGATCGATAAGAGAATTCATGGTTTAATATTTTTATGGCTCACGCTGAACAAATCTGTTGTGTTTGTTTACTTTGATGGAATGAGATACTGGACTGTCAATCTAATTTCAGCTGAAGTTATCTTAGAATATATACATATTTGAATGTAACTCATCTCTCAAACATTATTTTTTTTTAACGATCTTTCTAAAAATGTAATTTTTATGCAGGTTTATTAAAAAAAATAAGTGTGAGTAAAAATGGCCAACTGGCATATGAAAAGCGAAGCGGTCAGCCCGTAATTGTTTATGACAGTCACATGACTTGCGCTTTTATTATATAGATAACACTTTTATTATATTGCATGGTATCGCGATGCTTATTTATTTTCAGTTTGACTGCTCCATGTTAATTTAACACAGTAACACCCGTAGATCGAGTTATTTTCTGGACTTCTTCCCACCGTTTGTCCCTGATGCCACAGAATTTCTTCAAAGCACCTCAGTTATATAAAATTTGAACTCCTCGCCAAATCAGAAGAATTTACTTTTTGCCCTGTTAATAATACAGAGATTCGAGATCTTTCTAACGTGCGAAATCTTGTCTATACAAGTTCCCGCATCCAGCAAGCCTAAAGGGCCCACATCGATAGCAACCGCTATCGAAAGTAGGTGTCAAAAAGCTGAAAATTCATCAGTAAAGTACCACTTATACATCACAGCACAGAAAACTGCCTCCATATGTCAGTGCACAGTAAAGTGCATTCCTATGTGTAGCAACACTGTCCTTAGATTCAGATTCGTTTACCTGACCTAACAGATTGATTTCAGGTTCGGTTCAGATAGGGCACCTCGTATGAGAGTGGCGACATACGGAGACATACATATAATATTTGATTGGTTGAGACGATTCTGGACAAAAGTGAATCGCCAATCATATTGGTGAGCCTGCCATTATCCCCAAGCTAATGTTTGTTAACATCTCTCACTCGTATAATCGAATTCGCTCAGACAAGTACCGCCAAAATTAAATGCATTGTTGTAACCAGTTTTTTTTTTTTTTTTTTTTTTTTTTTTTTATGAGCAAACATATAGTATCAGTGATC
Source organism: Maratus michaelseni (assembly GCA_963931845.1). Classification (NCBI taxonomy): domain Eukaryota; kingdom Metazoa; phylum Arthropoda; class Arachnida; order Araneae; family Salticidae; genus Maratus; species Maratus michaelseni. The sequence continues at coordinate 97,247,866 of OZ007586.1, forward strand.
GTTTCTTTGCTTACTAATGATCCGTAACTGTGCTTTGGACCCGAGTATAGACTATTTGCTCCTTATACTTACTAAGCCGGTTTTTAATTTAAAATGTATCAATCATAAGCTAAACATGTAATTATTATCATTTATAAATCTTAATTACAGCTTTCAAGATTCCTTAAAATGCATCAATTAGTTCACGAGCTTTTGAATATTGGAAGATTGGTTGATAGATTGATTCTTCCTTTTTTCTGGTTTTTTTTTCAGCAATTGAGGGTGTCAGGGCAAGAAAGTGCCAAGCCACATTTTTGGTGAAATAAATCTAACAATATAATCTGTGGCTTAATATTGTAAATTATAATATCCAACATATAATTTGTTTCTAATGTCACTTGGTGGTAGTATATGTGACAGGTTTCGTTTTTGCCCCAGATGTTTATGCCCCCAATGAAGATAGCTAATTTACAAAAAAACGTAATAGTAATATCATTAAAGTAATGCCATATTGTTACTCAAGATATCTCAAATGTTACTAAGACATTGGCGAAAAAACTTTAGGTTATATATATCTTGATTAGAGTATTTGATCAAATTTTTTAATTGAAATATCTCAGAAGTTCAAAAATGTGGCTTGGCACTCTTGCCCCGACCTCCTCAATTATTTTAGATATCGAAATGCGACAAACTGCAGATTGTAGCCAGAAATATTCTCTATCAATCTCCAGATAAGTTTGATGTTCGCTATGCAGCCCTTTGCGTGTCTATTCCGAACAAATAGAAAGACAGACAAAAAAAAATTAAATGTTATTTTTTACTTTACATTGTCTAAATAGTCGAATGAATTTTAAAAAAGTCCTTCCGGCCTGTACCGGGAGGAAAAGGTAGCTTTCCTATATCTTCGTTTTAAAATTTTAGCTAATGTTACACGAAAACAGCAAGTTAAAATGCAAAGAAACGGTTACAAAAGATTCGTTAATACTGAATTTGAATAAGAAATTCGCCAAATTATTGAGCAATAGCCAAATTGGCTTCATTTATGAAGACTTATTTTGGTCGCCAAATTTGGTGATATTTCGCTAAATGTCGCCAATTTTGGCGAGAATTTGGCGCTAACGGATATGAATATATAGTTTTATGCGTATGATTGGGAAAATTATTACAACAATGAAAGAAAATAATTTGCGAGTAATCGCGTTAATGTGCTGTTTTGTTTCAAAATGTCACCCACCCTAGAATTTCAAACTGCTCTACCTCAGCCATTTTTTAAGATAGAGGTAAACCAAAACATGCTCTGGAATCCTCGTAACAAGGCCTAACACTTAATTAAAAAATAAATTTGAATTTTTAACTTTTTTGTATATTTATTTTAGTTTTAAATTTTTAAGTGGCCGCCATCTTCAAACAAAATGGCGGCCCAAGCTGGCCAACAAACTCGGTCGAGACATTGGTGAGCTTAATACACCCAATTAGTTTCATCAAAATTGATGTATAAATACGAGCGTTATCGTATGACATAGCTCAGATATATATATATATGGATATATGTATATATATATATCATATATTCTAATACGAGCAAATCTTGTGTGTGGTTATATATATATATATATATATATATATATATATATATATATATATATATATATATATATATATATATATATATATATATGCAAATTTTATCTTAAAGACGGCTCTAACGATTTTGACGAAATTTCGTATCCTACCGTTTTGGGGCACCAGAAAACCATTGGGCTAGGTCACATGTTCGAGAAAATTCGATTAGTGGGTCATTTTGGGTCATTTTGGGTCATGGTCTAGCTAATTGTATCTAAAAAGCGGTTCAAACGATTTTGACGAAATTTTGTATCCGACCATTTTCGGGCACGAGAAGACTATTGTGCTGGGTCACATGTTCGAGAACTTTCGATTAGTGGGTCATTTTTGGGTCAACGCGAGTCAAATTAATTTTATCTAAAAAACGGCTCTAACGATTTTGATTAAATTTTGTGTCCTTCGAGTTTCGAGCACGATAAAATTATTGGGCTAGGTCACATGTCCGAAGAAAATTCGATTAGTGGGTCATTTCTGGGTCATTGTGGGTCAAGATCTAAAAAGCGGCTCAATTTACACTAAATTTTGCATCCAATGGTTTTCGGGCACGAGAAGACTGTTGGGCTAGGTCACATGTTCGAGAAAATTCAATTAGTGGGTCATTTTGGGTGATTTTGGGACATGGTCAAGCTAATTGTATCTAAAAAACGGTTCAAACGATTTTGACGAAATTTTGTATCCGACTATTTTCGGGCACGAGAAGACTATTGGGTTGGGTCACATGTTCGAGAACTTTCGATTAGTGGGCCATTTTTGGGTCAAAGCGGGTCAAATTAATTTTATCTAAAAAACGGCTCTAACGATTTTGATTAAATTTTGTATCCTACGAGTTTCGGGCATGCGAAAATCATTGCGCTAGGTCACATGTTCGAGAAAATTCGATTAGTGGGTCATTTCTGGGTCATTGTGGGTCAATCTAAAAAGCGGCTCAATTTACACTAAATTTTGCATCCAATGGTTTTCGAGCACGAGAAGACTGTTGAGCTAGGTCACATGTTCGAGAAAATTCAATTAGTGGGTCATTTCGGGTCAAGATCTAAAAAGCAGCTCAATTTACACTAAATTTTGCATCCAATGGTTTTCGAGAACGAGAAGACTGTTGGGCTAGGTCACATGTTCGAGAAAATTCAATTAGTGGGTCATTTTGGTAATGGTTCATTATGGGTCAAGCTATTTTATCGTAAAAACGGTTCAGAGGATTTGAAATAAATTTAGCACCCTACAGGTTTAAGGAACAAGAAGACTATTAGGCTAGGTGACATGTTCGAGAAATTTCGATTAGTGGGTCATTTTGGTCATGGGTCATTATGGGTCAAGCTATTTTATCTTAAAAACGGCTCAGACTATTTACACTAAATTTTGCATCCTATGGTTTTCGGGCACGAGAAGACTGTTGGGCTAAGTCACATGTTCGAGAAAATTCAATTAGTGGGTCATTTTGGTCATGGGTCATGATATTTGAACTCAAATTTAATTTTGACCGAGCATAGCTCGGTCTTCCCTGCTCGTATATATATATATATATGGTTAATTTTTGCAATAAGTTTATATATATATATATATATATATATATATATATATATATATATATAAATCAACATTTGAACGGAGGGTGGTTTTGGGGTCTGGGGGTCATGATCGGTGAAAATATATCGAAATTTTCCGGAACTGCTTTCCTCCGAACGGCTGCAATAGGTAGCTTTATACTTTTTTTGTATTGAAAGCTACCTAATAAGTGTTTTTCTGAAAATCACAAACAGACACTCCAACTTTATATACATAGATCTATAGATTTCAAGGTAAACGACGGAGAAGGCCTTTCGGGCTCTTTTCTTTCTAAAGTTTTAACTAGATGAGGCCTCCTTCACATTAATTGAACATGTATTTTCAAATTTTCAGAAAATTCAACGAATTTTGGAGATAAAGGGAATAGGATATTGCTTTTGTCGGAGCGATCTAAATGTTAATGCATGCATACTACATGTATATATGTAGATAATATGTGTATACGTGGTATTACAATGAAGATGATAAAAAAATTAAAATGTGACCATGATAGTAAAATGGTTAATGACCTCTGCCTGATAAATATATTGTAGGGTCAATCGTTGCTATTATGAGACACAATTCTAAACTTTTCATATCCATTTTTGATCTGTTGACTCTAAATCCAAATAAAAATTATTGTAATTTATGTTTTTGTTTCCTCTATCAGTTTATGTCTAAATATTGTATGTCTTAAAAGTAAAGGTAATAAACTTAAAACCCCGTCTCATATTATACCTATCGAGGGGGCTAATATGAGACCACTATGGGGCTATAGTAAGACATCATTAATTTTTTAAATGGTTGTAAGCACTAAGGAAATGAAAGGCATGTAACAAAGTTGGCCCGGATCTAATGTTTCAATTATATTATTTATTTTTCTTTTATCTTTCATTTTGTGTCTACCAGAATACTTGTGAAAACCCACTACAATAAACCCTTCATAATTTATTAATTGCTAATTTAGGATAAAAATCTAATAATAAGAATATCTGCAACACTTAATCAATATTTGTATGAAAGTTTTGAAGTAAATTTGCAATGATATAGCACACCCGTTATTGAAAAATAAAACATCAAAAACTTATTCTACGATCTTGACTGATTGGGTTGATTCGTTGTTCATTAATATTTACATAGTCAAAAAAATTATAAGTAGTTTTCCTGTTTTCTAATGTAGTTTCAAGGAAAAGTAACACAGCAACAGTATCCATATAATGTCCGCTCCATATATTTTCTCTTCTTTATACATGGAATCAGTCCTTAGATCGATCGTTAGAACACCTCAAACATTGGACTTTTACCTCATTATCTACTTTGTTTATGAGAAAAAACGTATTTATGGTGATATGACATGACTTTCTAATTTCACGTTTTACGCCAGCTTAAACAAAAGTTCCTTTTTAAATATTACTTTTAAATATTGATGTGTCGTTCAATTTCCTTACTTGTGGCATTTACAGTGAAATCTATCAAGGATACGTCATCACTAGCATGCAGAGAAGACAGTTAATCACTGTATGAGCTGTGTCCATTAATAACACTGGACAACAAATTTGAACTTTTGCTCTGTCGCAAAATCAAAATCACTTGTTTATTATTTAGCTTTTTGCGCTGGTTCTGAGTCCAGTTTTATATTTTCTCCAGCACTACGAGATTTTCAGCTATTTGCATATTTTTATTTATGTAAATTTTGGAATTTGTGTACAATTACATGGAAATTTAAGGCATAAAGCATTATCAGACTGGCTTTTTTATTTTATTTTATTATTACTGTCCAGTTTACTTTACAAAAATGTTGTGCCCGAGAATATACTGACATGTGACCGTGAAATATTGTGTCTAATTTGCATATTTTTCAAATAACGTTTCTTGATGTCCAAATATTTCTGCCATATGAGTACATGTTTCAAAAATCACTTTTTTACGCTAATTTCAAATCTGGTGTCCGTTTTTTTCTATCACGTCTAGGTTTTCAACAAATGAAAATTTTATTTTTTGGTCAAAAAAGCAAGGAAACTCTTTTTATGCTACTTTGTAATCTACTTCAGCTATTTAGGATAGATTCTACTACTTTTTTTCAATTGTTTTTCTAGTACACCCATTGGTGATTATGTCCGCGATAGGAATCTCACATTGTTAATCCTTTTGACAAGAAGGTATACTCCCCTAGAAAGCATTTTATATCAAACGTGTGTCAATACCATACAAACGTAGATATTCATTTTACTCAAAAACTAGACGTCATCATAGAAGGAAACGGATTACAGATTCGAAATCAACATAAAAATCTAGTCTAGGAAAAAATTACGTCAATTTTGTGGCTACTCCTTTAAACTTGCCAGTAATGTAAACATTAAACCATTGAAAATATGCAAATAACTAATTAATGACAGGTAAATGTTAAGAATTGACAGACTGTGACATTTTTCTGAAGCAAATAGTCCAGTAGTCATAATCTAGAAAATGTAATTCAATCTGACATTTATTGTGCCTAAAAGTTGCATAAAATGGCACAAAAAAGCTTAAATTTGAATACACATAAATATGCAAATTTCTCAAAAACTTAAAGTAAACGAAAAACGGAAAGTATATTCGAAATCAGAGCAAGAAACTGATATAGGATCAAATATTTTCATCTAAAGAAAATTTTTCATGTTGTGCAGTGTAATTTACCAATCAATCTTTTTATTTTTTTTTGTTTTTTCATTAAGTATTTGTATTGATTTATATAAAGTTTTCATTTTCAGTGTAGTCTATCCTATCTCACCTGCTATCTGGATAAAAATTTCTGTACAATTCTCTGTATATTTAATATCTCCTGTATAGATTTAACACTTGTATCTTTTTTTTTTCAGTTGTATCATCATTTGATTTGTCTTTCTTCTCAGTTTTTGGTTTTACTACCCCTTTTTGTCAATTTCCTTTGCTGCACTTGTTAAGGGATTTAAGTTATTTTGCTTTTCAATGTTCTTATTTTTTTCTGCAGCTATCCACTCTTCGGTTGTAATCACTTTTGAATTACCATCTATTATTTTCCTTTTATTCTTTGTAGAAGCAGTTTTATTTTTAATATCACATTTTACAAGTTTTTCTGCATAACAGAAAGAAATATACTTTTTGGTTTTAATTCAATTCCAAAGATAGCATAATTTATGGCTTTATTCAATATGGAACGTATGTCATAAACTATCTCCTAAACAAGTTTTTATTGACTAGTAAGTAGGAAACTGACTAGTATGAGAGTGTTTTATAAAATCGTCTACTGTCTATGGTAGCAGATATTCTACAAAAACATTTCTAAAGTGTTTTTTTTTTTCCTTAAGAAAGAGATATATTCATGAAATATTGTAATTAACTTAAACTACTAATAACTTTAATTTCATGTTTCAATACTAAGGATGTTTTAAATCTTCAAACCAGAAGTTTAAACAAACAGCTGAAAGAAATATAAATATTATTTGAAAAGTGTGAATGTACGCAAGAGTAGAATAAAGTATCTAAAATATGTTCCGTTACCTAAATTCGTCCTCCTTGACTTTTGTGGATATTGCTGCTGTCCCTTGGAAAGCATTATGAAACAACTTCCCAATCGAGCATTGACAGTATGAGATGTAAAGGATATGTTGTCTATTAGCGCTGTTTTTTTTTTTCAATAACATTTATGGACAAGGTCGTTATAGTTTTTATTGAAATTCAGAACGTTGTTCTGATGCCTCGAGGTATGTTTTTTTTTACTGGCATTATTGATATTTGTGGATTGGAGCACCTTTGTCAAGTTCAAACTCACCTTTGCCTGTAAGGTTCTTTGTAAGGCTAGGAGTGGCCTATATGTTTTTAATACTTCTAGTCTTAAGTTTACCCTCCTCCCACACCAAAAAACCCAAATCAAATAGTCAACCAAAAGTGACCAGTCTAAAAACTATCAGGGACTTACAGTCCCTCCTTTCACTTCTGCTTGAGCTGACATTTCATTTTTTCTCCTTAGACAATCTCTCTCCGCAAAGAATCATAAAATCTTTACAAAAGGAAAATGGCAACTTAAATAACACCAGAAGAAGCAACTAAATTTCGTTTTGTAATTTACCTGCCTCTTTTACAAATGCTCCCCTCTTCAAATAAAGTATAAATTTTAAATTTAATTAAAGAGGCAGAATTAGGAACCGAATTTCTCTTAAGGGGACGATATGTGGGAATTTCGTCTTATATTTCTTCTATTTTTCAAAATTTTATTGACAAGGAAAATAAAATGATTGATTTTATATTTTATTTTAAATCATATTTTTAACTATATACAAGAATAAATTTTTATAAGAATTCCTTTTCAAATGCTGAAATGTCCTATTAAAATCAACGTTAAATATCTAGTATCATAAAAAAGTAAGAATAAAATAAAATAAATAAATAATTCAATATTATTTTTATTCAATTTGAACTAACTACAACAGAATAAATAGATATTTTTACAAACGATTTCCGGGGGAGCAATAAATGTTTAAAGGTACTCGGTATCTTTATATCGTAAGATTTATTTCATTATTATATTACCTTTTTGAAATATTATTAAATGATTTTATGAACAAAAATGACTTAATAAAAAAAAAACAATTATCATGGGGAAAAAATAAATTGTAATTTTAAATTTTTTTAAAGAAAACTTTAAAGCTACATTTCTCTTACAAATTTGAACTTTTTGTAACAATGTTTTTTTTTTTTCATTTTTTTTTTTTTACAAGTACACTCTATAACTTTAAGGCATCGATTTCCAAAAAGTTGATTAGTTTAACAAAAAATATATAAAATATCATGTCATGTGTAAAAAAATACAGTAAAATAGACACTTCACTTGACATTTTTATTTAAAAAAAAAACTATTTATGTTACTGGAAAACCTATCCTTAATTTACGCACCATAAGGTTCGTCCATTAAAACATTGAGTGAATTGAAAAATATCTTTAAATCTTATTTTTGTTCTACCAATCCTCAGGCATTAGTATGTATTTTTAGTTAATAATAACTATTAATATATGTATTTTATGACAATACAAATAAATTTATTTTAAAGAAATATAATGGTAATTAACCATAATAGTACAACAACAAAAAAATACACATTTATACTACTGCTGCTCTCTAAAAATGCATACTAATGTCTGAGAATTGGTAGAACAAAAATAAGATTTAAGTATATTACAGGCATTATAAAAACAGGATGTTCTGTTTTTGGACTGTTGAAAAATATGTGTTGAAATTTTAGCATTTTGATCATACTAATATATTAAACCAAAGACACAAACTGAGAAAAATGAATTTAAATATTGCAACTCTAAATCATTTAAAGGCAAATGGATACAATAATAAGCCCTTTACGCTTATTTTTAACTATCCAATCATTACGAAACGTCGTTAGAATATACATATGTCTAAATTCATTTTAAGCAAAAAATTGGAAAAAGTGATATTTTCGTTATTTTTCGCAAAATGAAGGTGTATTGTGCTGTCTTAAAAAAAAAAAAAAAAAAAAAAAAAAAGAATGTGGAGAATTTTCTTTATATAAAGCCTTATAAAGATTGAAAAATAAATTAAACATTGCTAAATTTTTACAGCTTGTTCTGACTAAGATATTAATGTTGAGCATTCTTCATTTTATCCCTGTATTACAAACAGCCAGCCAATTAAGCGAAAATTTGAAGGGAAAGAAAAACACTTTTCCAAAAAATAACCCATGTTACCCAAAAGAAAAGAAAAACTTGTAAAAACACTTAGGAATAAAAAAAAATCAGTTACCAGAGTATTTTTTTCATTATCACTTTTTTAAACCGTAATTTCGTATGGATTGTTTTTTAATTTCATTATATTTTTTATATAAGTGAATGGTATCTTTGTATGTAAAAAAGGTAGATGGGCTTTATTTTTGCAAAGTGGGATAAAGTGGGTTTTTTTTATCACATGCTGCAAAAAGAAAATTCCTGAGTTATTGAAATGCACATTAAATTTGCATAATTGAATTATGTTCCTTAAGAATGAATATATTTTTTAAGCAAAGTTTGTGTATTTTATCGTTTATTTATTTTTTAATGTGAGGTGTTTTTTTTTTTTTTTTTAATTTTCATGGGTTTTTTTTACTGCGATTTTTAAAGATTACAAGCTGAGTCACACATGACATAATTATCTGAAAATGAGGCAATTTATTCTCATATTAATGGTTTAACATAAAAGTAATAAAAAAATCTGGTACATCATTCTAACATGTTGTATTATAGCAATGAAATGTGAAAACGGAGCTAGTGTTTTACTAGAATTCTGTATTATTAGCTTAAATTCTTTTAAAACTAAATAAAGACTCCTTAGAGCGCTTTTCCATTTATCGACACGACACTGATAAACTGTATACGATTGTCGTTATTCGACAGCGATTGCACCCAAAATGCTTTCACTATGACAAAAAAGTCATCAAATCGCTGAGTATATATGTTTGCATTTTACGCGACAATCGTATGCGATTTATTGGCGTCGTGTCGGTAGATGGAAAAACACCCTTAGGTATTTTTAAATATAGTTATAATTGCAAATGGTGTATTAAAACAGGACAAAACAAAACATTTACTTCAGTGAAATACTTGATGAAGCAACATTTCACTCCGTTTTTTTTTTTGTTTTTTTTTTTAGAAAACATTTCACTCCGGTTTTTTTTTTTTTTTTTTTTTTTTTTAAGGAATTATTTTATTCCGGGGTTTTTTTTTTTTTTTTAAGAAAACATTTCACTCCGTTTTTTTTTTTGTTTTTTTTTTAAGGAATTATTTCACTCCGGGTTTTCTTTTTTAGGAAACATTTCACTCCGGGTTTTTTTTTCTTTTTTTAAGGAAACATTTCACTCTGTTTTTTTTTTCCCAAGGACAGAATAGCGCAATACAGAGCCGAGTCTATTGAAAACAACAGAGAATGCACATGCAATAGGACTTTAATATTCGTGAATGCATGTAAGATTACATGTGAATGACCTTCGAAAAGAAATCTAATAATGAAATATAATTCATACTTATGCAAAAGAAGGCAAACTTACAAATTTATGACTAAAAATCGATAAAAAGAAATATTAATTTAAAAACACATAAAGATGATTTAGATTAATTAGCGATTTCTCTCTGATTCAATCCTTTTATAGATTCCTTACTTTACGCGTTTGAATCGGCTGAGGTAGGACCTGATATTAAATTTTATGTCCTGTAGAACCTCTCTAGCTAATATTAAAGAACTCGTAACTTAGGATTGAAAAAAAAAGCACAAAAAGGAACTATATGTTATCTACTACCTGAGAACCGGTCTCCAATGTACTGATTTATGTGCCGGATGAGAGTTGAGTCCAATTCCAATTTACTGCGTGACCCCTTTGCCCCTACACTTAGCTCCCGGTGCTCCCTTGGTTGCTACGCCCACTAAAATGCATTTGAACTGAAGCGGACTGTCGATACAAATGTATTACGCAAAAGATGTTTCAGAACACAACTTCTGATTTAAATTACCTCTGTCTCAACCGACAAGTAATTTCAGAGATCAGACAAGCAATTTTAAAGACATAATTTGATACCAAACATGAGCCCTACGTAAATTTTCTCAAAATTATCATTTTAACTATGAACTATAGATTGTATATTAGGAACCTAACTATAGATTGTATATTAGCTACAATCAAAATTTCTAATATTTTAGCTGCAAGAGGAATAGTTTTATTTTACAATTTTTGCTCGCGTCACTAATTATTTTTATTTTTTAAGCATTTTTGCTGTTTCAAGAAATTTTATTTGCAATGGTTTACAATTTTTGTAAATTTGCATATTATTCATTATAACTGTGCTCTTAGAGGAAATAATTTTTAATATATTTCAACTGTTTCAAGAACTTTTGTTTATACTTTTAGCATCATATTATAAATTGAATATTCTTTATGATCATTCTAGATATGCAAAGTGCTGTTAAAAACATGAGCAATCATTTTGAAGTTTTTGAACAACTGATTGTTGTCTTAAAGTTTCATTTTCAAAAGTTCTTCATGTAAGTAGAAGAACCTTTATTTTAGCATAAGAATTTTCCGTAAGAAATAACAAATATATTTTATACTGTTGATGAAGAGAAAATACAACAAAGCTACTCGTTTCGACATTTTTTATTAACTTAAGATACAAAATTTTCGAAATGGATTTTCTTTTTAAATGTAGTTAGAAAAGATGTGACCTAAATATATTCATAATTACTTAGATTGTATACTAATTTAATGTTTGAAATAATTAAAAGATATTAACGGGTCGTAGTTATTATTACAGTGTTCAGTGCACATTGCAATGTACGGTAGAATAACAACAGCCAAAATAATAATAATAATAATAATAATAATAATAATGCATATATTTGTCTTATTTAGAGACAAAATAACGAAACAAGTGAAATATTACTTTCAAAGAGACAAAACACTACACAAAAGAAAATAAAAATAAAATAGAAGTCAGAGTACTTTCTGATACAACGTATCTTACTTATTAACGGATCATTTACGGATCAGCGTATCTAACCAATTTAGCTTATCTGTTTAATATTAATTTTATGTTCAACATGAAATTAAAATCTGTCGTTTCGTTGACATATTTTACTTTAGCGCCATGGTGTACCTAGTTATGATTAATCTGGTCTTATATTTAATCTACTTTTTTCAATAGTATTTAATTTTCTCTGGGCAATCAGTTGCATATTATGGCAACTCTGTCATTAGTTGTTTTATATTGCTGTAGCAAGCAAATGGTCATTGTTGAGATAGATTTAAAAATAAAAAAACATGCTTTAAAATTATTTAAAAAATCATCAAAATTCACTAAATTGACCTACAGCTTTCGATCAAATTTCATTAAAAAATCTATTATTTTTCCTATTCTGTGATGTGAAAACTGAAATTATGCGATATTTAGAAAGGATATATGAGCGATAAAAATAGAAACCTGTTTTTTTGACAGCCATCCAAAAGTGGGCCGCACATTTTTGACAACGACAGAGAAAGTGAAAGAAATAAGACTTTGTTTGTAAAAAAATTATAAAATGAAAATTGATACAGTAAATCCTATGTGGGGAGTGAAGGGTGCCCATTAATTCTCATTGACGATATATCTTGTTTGCTTTCTGCTGCCCCAAAACTGCTACATCTTGTTTCCAGTTAAAAATAAAATAAAATAAAATAAAATAAATCTTAATTGGGAAAACAAGATGTCTTGCCAGTGGCATTCAACAATTTAATCAAGAAAAATTTAATTATATCATTGCATATATTAAGCATTTTTCATATACGTTTTAGCTTAAAGATACCAATTCTCGAATTTGTAGCTTAGCTTATAACAAGGCATCAATAAGCAAAATAAAGATCATGTTCACATCAATAGCTTTACATTCTTTACCAAGCCAATAGTGACGTTCTCACAAAGACCACTAGAGTTCTTTGGTTCTCATACTTAATGGGCAGGGGGGGCAGAAGCGATAGAAAATGTCCCACACTGACACAGCCACAAAACAGTCAATAGATTTGGAGTAGATCTGACATTTTTATTGCGAAAAGAACGCCTAATTTTATTGCAAGGCATTTTTATTGCGAGAATTCCTAATGAATTCATTCTAAGTGAGACCGTAGTGAGATATTTTTTTTATCCCTCATACCCTCGAGTTTCATGGTGACACTTTTATAATGTTTCTTTTTCTAGAAGAAAAGGACAGTTCCCTAAGGCGTGCTAACTGACCACCAACGAAGCATTTAAGTATCAGTCCGTACAAACACTTTAGCTAGAGTATAAAAAGGCCTGAAGAATAAAAGCCAATATAGCCGAAGAAAGAAAGAGAAAAATGAGAAAAAATGTAAATAATCTAAATATTGATTTAAAACTGTTTTACAACAAAAAGGTAAAGAATTTCGTTTCATCAAAGGTTTTGCATAAATAAAAAAAATAATCATACTGCGATTTTAGTAACAGATTTTAAATTGCTATATATTTTCATTCACGTTACATCAAAATGTATTTTTGTGACCAATTTTTGATAATTACAACATATACACATAACTAGCACAAATAATTACCTCATAATTATTTGTGTGTAATATTTATTTCAAATGCAATAGTTCACACTCAAAAGAAATACTTGTTTTTTAACATTATTTACTACTTAAGGCGGTATTCAAAAAAATATTTTTCCACTCTCAACAACTCAAAATTTTGAGACACATTTTCAGACTCATTTTTAAAAGTTAAAACATGAAACTTGGCGGCGTGATTTATGAAGAGAATAATAAGGGACCCATGTTTTTATTTTTCGTTCAATTAATTAGAAATTGATTTACAAACAATTATTTTAACAGTACGATATATATATATATATATTTGTTTCCAGCGCTATCGCTTCGGGAAATTCGGTTCAAAGTGTCCACTTTGACAGCATTTTTTGAAATATATTCTGCCTTTATAAAAAAAATCGAGACAATACGGACATTATAAAGTTTCTGAATAAGAGAACCTGCCAATTGGATGCATTTTACAGCAAAAATGAATTTAAAAATGTGTCTCAAAATAAGCAGTTTGGATTTGATTTTTTTTTTCTCTGTTAAGCTTCTGATTTACCGTAAATCACATAATTTGAAAGAAATTTTTCACAATTAAAAATGTTATGCTTTAAAACACAAAAATTATTATTATTATTATTATTATTATCATTATTATTATTATTTTACTTTTTTTCATCTTTTTTCGGAGTAAAAATTTTATATTTACAACTTATGAATATAAAACTTTACAACTTATATCTTTGAAATTGTACTGGTTGATATTACAAATTTGCGGACATCCGTATTAACAATTCTAATTTCAATGCGAATTGGTTTCAAAAACAACTAAAAAATACTTTTTTACACATTTCATATGTAAAATTGTAATATGTACTATATTTTTAAGCAACTATAATAATTTCCATTAAAATTGTTGTTCCTTTCATACTTTAGGATGGAAGTGCGAATTTTTGTTCCTATTTCACAAAATCATCTCTACATACAAAAATATTATATTATTAATGCATGTAGAAGTGATTGCTTTAAATTTAACCCTTTGAAGGGCTGTGATATATTATATATACCACTTCATTTTAATTCTAAATATCAAATTAACCCAATTTTTTTAAATATTTTTTTTTATATATAATGTACGTGAAGAAAAGTATTTATTTATTTTCAAATCAATTTGTTCGTATAAATTCTGGTAGCGGTCAATCATTTCAGTATTATAGCAACAGAATTACTCTAATCCTGAAATGGTTAATAAACTTTTGTAGATCTTCTATTAATCCAATATTTTTTTTATCTGTTACATAAAATGTTTTAGAAATGAAATAGTAAGAAAAAATATCTATAGTCTAATAATCAGGATGTTTTCTTATCAATATCGGTGTTGTTGTTCGTGTTCAAATGCTTAGTTACAGTAGCATCTAAAAACAAAGCTATTAAAACTTGCTTATTTAATATGATACGATAAGGATCTTGACTTCTAGGACTAGGGTCAATAAGACTATGAAAGTAACTCTTTTAAATGAAAAACTTCAAGTTCCTTCTTAAAATTTATTATTATATAATTTTTAATTCTTTATTATCGTCGATTCAATATTATGCAATATTTAGGTTTACTACAAATGTTAAACACATATTTTTTGTGGCCAAATTTGGCAATTTTTCTTTTTACATTTTTACTGTTTTAATATTTTATCTATTTATATCACGCAAAGAGTACCATTTTGGATTTTATAGATTTTTATGTTCGGGATAAATATTTACAAAGCATTAAAATAAAATTATTTAAAAAATAATGGTACCTTAATTCGCTCATACTTGAAAAAAAAAATCAAGATAAATAAACTTTGTTAAGTAATATTACATTTTTATGTATTTATTTTTCATATTTTAATGTATTTATGTAAAACTATATCTCTATAATATCAATAAATAAATCATATTTCTGTAGTGGATAATAAAACAAATTATTTCACTATAATATCAATTCATATTTTCATATTAAGTTAATTTTATACCCATCCTATCGAGTTCCTTCCGTCAAATTATCGTAATCGATAAAATGTTAATTTTACAGGAGATATATTTTAAAATCTCATTTACTCATTTATTGTTCTCAATTACAATTTTCAGTTTGTTTTCTTTATAATTTTTTAACTACACAAAATAATTGTTTCAAAACTTGCAATATGTTTCTTACATTACAATAACATCATTAACAACAAAAGAGTCATTTTGTCAAAAATTGACGCTTACTATAATTTGGCGGGAAGGGCACATGATACGCTTAGTCACAAAAGTAAGTATGCAGAAATGATAATGTCTCTTCAAGAAAAAAAGTTCTTATTACACTGAAAATAATATTTTATTTCAATATTTTAAAACTAGAAACATAACAAAAGAAGAAATATTTTAAATGAAAGAAGAGAATAACTTAAAATGGCATAAAAATTCTTCACAAAAGTAAATATGCAAATAATGGTAAAGTGGAAAAAATAGTAATTTTTACAAAGTTTTTTTTTTCTTTCTTTGCAAAATACTAAATATTTTGTAATTTCTATGATAGCCATTGAATTTTATCACTACTTTTACTGTTAAGGGGGCCAGAAAGGTTTGAATTGAAAAAAAAAATGTATTTTTTTGTTATCATTATTTTTATAATGTTTGTCTAATAAAAGTATTTTACATAAAGCATAAAAACATGTTAATCCGCCCCTGGTTATCACAAGGTGAACTTTGGCTTTTTTCCTTTTCAACGTCGTAGGGTCACTTTTCTGGTCCAATGGAATAATGGAATGGTCCAATAGGAAAATTCCTAAAAACAAACGAAATTTTTTCTTTCAATTTATTACAAAACAATTATAATTTTTTATGGATTTTGAATTTTTTGTTATAATTTTCTTGTTTGTTTGTTTCAGGTATAATCGGGAGACAGCGTAATAAGGAGTATAAAGGAGAAAAGGCGACTCAAAAATATGGAACCTGGAATTCAAAATCGTGACAAAACTAGTTATGCAAGATTAATTTTATCGTATACTACTTAAACTTTTATTATTGTTTATTTCTAGAAAACATAAATAAATACAAAAAGAAGTAATAGTCTAAATTAATTATTGTCCTCGTAATCCACGATCAAACTTCAGCCATTTTTCGTCATTTAAACCTTTCTGGTCCTCTTGATGTCATTGAGTTTACTAAATTTGGTGTGACATAAGATGGTATATTCTTTAATTCTCTAATAGCACTTTTGTAAGTTCATTTTTAGGTGCGTTCGTAATTATATAAATACGTACCACCTATAGTGGTCGTCTAGTCCGTCCGTCTGTCTACCCAACCGAAACTACCCAACCGAATGGTATGAAATTTAATATGTATAATCGTTTCAGAAATATGTCGAGTCATTTCAAATTTTATGAAAATCGAAAAGTTTTCTTTATTCTATTAAATCTTACCATACGTAATTTATATGATAAAAGCGCAAGTCATGTGACTGCGGAAAACAACGGCTAACCACATACGGGCTAACCACATCTTTTTCCATATGCCAAGCGGTCATTTTTATTCAAAATTAATTTTTCGAATACAATTGCGTAAAAGTTACATTTTTAGAAAGATCGTTCAAAAAAATTGTTTGCTTCAGAGATGAGTTACATTAAAAAATGTATAGATTCTGAGATAACTTCAGTGAAAATTAGGTTAACAGCCGAATATCTCAATCCATTAAAGTAAATAAGCAAAATATTCATTCATCGTGAGTCATAGAAATATTAACCATGGGTGTAATCATTCGCAAAGAAAAATCTCCATGGCGAATTTACAGCTCTGTCTAGTGTCGAAAAAAAAAATTCGTATCTGTAAACATGGCATACATAATAATAACAAGAACGAAAAATCATGCGTCAAGCATAGATTATGTAGCACTTTCCAACGCTTCCAAAATAATTTTACAAATCATACCGTTTAATAAGCTAAAAGATAACTTCTAAGTAAACAATTTGGAAAACGCATAACATATTTAAAAACATAATTTCAGGAATTTCCAACATATACAATAGTCGGAAAAATATCCGAATACTTTTATTCAGCCCTGTATAGGATATATAGAATTGTATATATACTACATAGGATGCTAAATTTTAGTTCAGTTAGGAAACGTGTAGCACATTTTAAAATTCTCCGTCTGGAGTTTGTCAATAAACAGAAATGTGTTCGCGAACTTTTGTGCTGCCCTGTATAGGATCTACAGAATTTATACACACCACGTAATAGACAAAAAGCAAGTTAACATTAAAATCGCGTTCAGTAACTTAAAACGCACTTCCAGGAATTATTGTTAACAGACAGTAGATAATTCTTTTCCGTGTCCCTGTAAATGAACGATGACTGCTATACACACAATATTCCGTAGTAAGTCTCTTGTAATGCACCTTAGTGATCTATATAAATTTCAATGCGTTTAAAATAGTGAAACATTATTTAAATAAACCGCAGACGATTTTTCTCCATAGACGTAATGTAACGGAATTATTTTTACTGTCCCTGTAAAGTAACTATAAGTGCTATGCACACCCTGTTCCATATTAAGCTTCTTCTAATGCACCTTAGTGATATATATAAATTTCAATGCGTTTAAAATAGTGAAACATTATTTAAATAAACAGCAAATGATTTTTCCCCATAGACCGCAATGTAACGGAATTCTTTTGAGTGTCCCTGTAAAAAAACTATAAGTGCTACACACTTCCGTTGAAATAGGGAACATGCTATACATAACGATAATAACATATAAAAATTGCAGAGCAATCCGAGCATATTTACGGGAGTTAGAGCACGGACAGACGGCAGACGGCAGACGGCCAGACGGCCAGACGGCAGACGGCCAGACGGCCAGACGGCAGACGGCCAGACAAACCGAAGTCATAAGCACTTTTCAACTAGGTTGGAAAGTGCTAAAAAAAAAGGCATCCTCATTTCGTTCATAGCAGACGATATAATTAATTTCACTGAAATAATAACGATGATTTTTTACATTGTAAAACTAGTTATAGCACGAAACGAATGCACCTCATTTGTCACGTTTAACGTACAATTTCCAACTTGTCATATTTAATGTTTGATTTCTTATTATGTCGGTCTATGTATTCTATCAATTTATTCAATATTGGCTAAATGTGTGGTATTTTTAACTGATTTTTATCACTTTATGGAAGCCATTCCTGTATAATTTGAGCAGTATGTTCTGGCTCTTTACGTTGTTGAAAGATGCAAGGTTTTTCAAGGAACGATGCGGTTCTTTGATATTCATCACCTCTGAAAATAACCAGATATTTGTGCTAAATTATTATTTTGTCAATTATTGCCAAATTACCTTCTACAAACGATCATATGCACCTCCAAATTAAAATAACAGAACTTCATGTTTCAAAATTACCTAACATATACATCGATTCGAAACTTTTATTTTGTTTTCTGCAAACTTGTTGGTGTCCCATTCGAACGCTGAATGTTTAATTTACTTTCAAACGAAAAACCGCAGAAAATTAGATCCCATTTTCCATTTTCGTTCGCTCGAAATGATTTTCTTCGTATGTCCTTATCGTGACATCCCACTTTCCATAACGCAAGGTTATTTTTCCAAGGATTCCATCGGTTCAAAAAATTAATTTTTCAAATCAGTTATTAATTTTACTGCAATGATTCTTAGATTTCCCTACCCTTTTCTAACAATTATCCAACTTTCTCTATCTTGGAATCTTCAAATCCCCCAATTCTTGTACAATTTTCAGTACTGTCCTTACCTTGGAGCTTTATGAAGACTTTGTGCTTTGCTGTGAGAATTTTGCGGACTGTTTTAGTGATTTCCCAGTGGGTTTTGCTCTTCTTACTGAATTGTCTTCTTCTAGTGAAAATGACTGAAGTGACTTCGAAGTCTCGTTAAATTTGTTTTCTTCGTGGTGCTATGAATAATCGCATTTAATTTTCTCCATAGCTTAACATGAGATTTCATGATTTGGTTAGGATAAGTGAAGCGCCCGTATTAAAATCCAATCTCTGCTTGTTTTGCAGTTCCGAACCTTTTTTTAAAATCCAGTTTTCTTGATTGCCACCAGTTTTTTGAGAAAGTAAATTTCGCCTTATTTAATGACAGATTAAATAATCGAAGACAAGGCGAATTATACCATTTCAAAGAAGTGGTGCCAATCAAGAAATCTGATTTTTTTTTTAAAGTAGCCTACTGGCAACACTATTCCGAACATGATATTTGATTCAAACTTTTTATTTTAAATTCTGAAGACATTTTGGTGTCCCATTCGATCCGAAATTTACTTTCAAATAAAAGACCGCAGAAAATTATATCCTATTTTCTTCTCTCCCTCTTCTTCTTTTCTTTTTTAAACACAATCAAGTCTATTGGAATATCCTAACCATAATATCCCACTTTCTACAACAGTAAGATAATTTTCTAAAGATTCCATAAGCTTCTGTTGTGAGTTTGGGGTTCTTTCTAGAATAATTTATTTAAATTTAAAAGGCACATTTATTATTCAATCTTCACTTGACAATTAAATATTTAGAAAAAAATAAGTATACCCTGATTAGCTCCACTGAAATCTGTTGCCATGGAAAAGGTAGCAAATTATATTAAACTAATCAAAATATCAAAACTAAAGAATCCGAATAGGTTAATACAACAATGATAATTTTGGACTCATCACTTTAAGACAATGTTAAATGTAGTAAGGGGCAACAGATTTCTAAATCAAGTAGCATACTGAATTGCATAAAGAACACCCAACTCCACTCCAACCCGATCAAGCTCAAATCTCCATACACATTAAATTAACAAAAGTGTAATCATCATATAATTTGGAAAAATGCAGACAACCTGAAATTCCTCCAATATGAGGACCAAAAGGAGAAAGAGTTAAATCCGTTAATAGAGTAGGGATATGATGATGTACTAAATTTTAGAACAACTATGGAGATTGTGAACAAGATCAGATCGGTTAACCAAGGATCGTATAGTGGCTATAAAATAACTGAAAACTTTTTTTTTTTTTTTTTTTTTTTTTTTTTTTTTTTTTTTTTTTACTTTGTTAAAAAACAACCATTTTGTTGTTTGTTTTGAATAATACTTCAAAGAAAGGATAATTAAAAATTAAATTAATCAATTAGACTTAATTTTACTTTAGCATCAATTCTCAGTATATCCATTACTGAGATAGGAACAATAATTACATCTAATAACCTTGCGTAAACCTCAATTAATTTTCAAATAAATTATTACCATGAATTAAAAATTTAAGAAATAAAAAAAAATATTAATTTAGCAAAATTATAGCTTTCATATTTTTAATCTCACTTACTGAGAAGTTAATTCCTCCTTATAGGTATGTTGTAATTATAGAAATATTAATTATTTAAAAATTATATATAAAGAAAAACATACCATATTTGAGAATAAACAAAAACTTTCTTTATTTGAATAATTAAAAATTATAAAAGTAAGGTAGTTCTCAAACAAAATATAATAATAACATAATAACAAAGTTGATCAAAAAAAAATACTGAAATTGCTTATTACAACACTTTACATTAAGCAGCAAAGTCCCTAAAATTACCACAATACCATGATTTAAAGATGGATCAACTTTTCAAAATTTAGTTATTGATTAATTTTCAATTAAATATCATAAATCTTAAACTATTAACAAACCAACAATTCAAATGTCGTTCAATCATAAACAAAAAGGTTACATGTTAATCATCTTAAAATACCAATAATTATATTTTTTTGTTTCTCCAGGTATTTATAAATATCACAACAGTAGACAACATGTAATAAAGAAGAAATATGGGTTACTTACAATATACTTTGATATTTACTACCGTCAATGTGGGCACACTTCATTGCAGATATGTTGATCTGCCATAATCTCCTTTTTTTTTTTCAACCTATTCTTTTCAGCTGCCTCTACGAGTCAACACCGTTACTCCATACATCACTTGGAGATTTTGATTTTTTCCCGATTCAAAACGTCGTCACATCACCGATACCTTGTAAAGCGGGCAAGTCTACTCAGCTAGTCTCGCCAGCCTTCTTAGTCTAGGATTGATAATGCCCCATCTCCAGAAATGATGCTCGTCTAATCATTAATTCATTTTTCGTCAAGGTATCATTAACAACCGCCGCTTAAGAAGTCAACACAAGACAACACTTTTTCTAGGAACGCCGCTACTACATGATGGGTCAAACATATTTTCTTTTCATTCGCCCTCCATCAGATACAGATCCTTACTTCGAAAATGCCCTTATAGCCTCTTTTCATCATAACCTCATGATTTAGGATAATTAAAGTAGGCCATCAATGCCCCACTCTCAAAACAAAATCTTCCAGAAACCTGTCCGCCTTCAACAACTTCGCGATCCAGCCCACAGGCCAGTCTTCGAGCCCCGTAATAAGTCGAATTTTTTTTTACGAGTCAAACGACAGGTCTCTTGGCCAAGCAACAAGTGTCGTAAACATTCATTCTCCCGCGCTGCTTGAAAAACGGGACCGAACCACTCCGCCAGGGGTACGGGAATGGAAACAAAAGGGAAAATGGACTCTCCTTGAAGGCACCAGCCTGTCGTTCCACCCTGCCAGCCGCTTCATGGGGGAAGGCAGCCATGTTTCACCCCCATGGCGTGTGCTGAAGGGGGTCTTGTGAGCCTCTGTTGACCTGGGCGCCAGCTATCCGCCTGATAGCAGAGCTCATTGAAGCCTGTCGTAAGCTTACAAAGCCTAATTGCGTATATAGTACACTCATAAGATAACGTAATTCCTATACAGGGCGGTCGGTCATTCTTATATCAAAGTCAGACTAGATGACTCCAAATTTTCCACCTGTGCGGTCTTTAACTGACAAAACATCCCTCCCTTGCTGTCTTATCTTTCGTATTTGAAAACAGGAAGCTATGCTAGACTAAAAACGTTGAATTTACTTTGCCAAAAGAAAGAAGAAAAAATAAAAACTGATTTTATTATTATTATTACAATTACTTTTATTTATTTAAATTTTTATTAGAAACAGAAAAAAAAAGAGTGCTTTTAAATAAATGTAGAGAAAGTGATTTAAATAATTAATGTAGATTAAAAAAAAATTGGTTGAAACCAACCGTAACAAGATTGCTCCCCCCGGCTAATTAAAAAAAATTTTTTGAGAAAACAAATTATTTTTTTTTTTTTTGAAAGGTAACTGGGTACCACATGGCATGCTGGGACCTCAACACTGAAAAAACTGACCCACAAACACAGATCATACATCGATCCGGGACGGGATCCAGAGAGTTCACCGCTGAAATACCACCCTGACAATATATTCCGGATATATACAACCAGAGCTCGCACATCCGTAGAAACCATTACCTAAAATATTACCTGAAACATGACCATAAAAGAGTACTACCAGAGGAGGGACCACAAGGCTGATTTTACCACTAAAATGACCAAGATATTCTCTGCACCTGTAAAAGAACACATGTTCCACCTGACTGTGAAACCTCATTTCCCTACTACTGTCATTCCTACGCATAACTGCATCCTACCTGAAATTTCTGGTAACAGAACTGTAAATAATACATAAATTGAATTTTGAGAAAAAAAAAAAAAAAAATAGCCGAAAAAGAAGAGAAGTGCCCACTGATTAATTGTCATTATACTGCTTATATACATAACTTCAATAATTGGCATCACAGTATATTACAACACTATCTATTAATGTAAATAAGTACTAGTAATATCATAGTTACAACACTGTAAATGTCAATGAAATTTGTAAAACACATATTAATTCTATTATACAAAAATACACAAGAGCAACTGGTGACACACAAAAAAAAATATATACATATACATCTGTAAGACACAAATTATGGTATCACAGACCATGTTAGAGAATTACGCACACAATTATAACATTTTTCTACAAGAAGCCATGTTGTTTTTGAGAAAAGTCCAATGATTCGGTTCACTGTGCAGATTTTACAACTGCACTTACAAGTAATGTGCATGGGAAAGAGTATCTCTGCCTCTGTGCTACTTATAGCACAAGCAGTTTCGGGCCTTTTGGGCACTACAGGGAAAACATTCCACAAAATAAAATAAAAAACAGGGGTGGTGACATATATCACCAGGAAGGAAAACACACATTCCACAAAAATAGGAAGTAGAATAAATAAAATAGTTAATTTTAGCACTTTTAGCCACACACAACAACATACAGGCATGTACATGAGACAGTATGTACTAGAAAAAGAAAAAGGGCCCACACTCCTTAAAGTTTAAGCTCAAATAAAACCACAAACTGTATAGTAAATAATAAATCTATCTAGTTAAAATGTAGAAATTAAAGTAAACACATACTTAAAAAGTTATATACAAAACACTGATGCATTAAAAAAAACTGAACTAAACAGATCTACCTCGGCAAAATTTATGATCACTTCTGATGGTTAAGAAGTCATAATCTTGGAGCGCCACTACGCCAAAAAAAAAAAACGGGCTACACATATCTAAAGGCATACAAAACACAACATCCTAAAAAAATTTTAAAGTAACAAAAATTACATTCGTTTTTTTTTTTTTTTTTTTGCAAAAATATACCCAAAATCTACGAAAACGGGGTGCGGACGGGTATATACCACATAATCTACCATAAAACAGACAAAAACCTTAAGTATAAGCATAAAAAGGGTTAAAAATGCCTACATGAAAGTATCAAAACACAACCAAAACAAACCTTTAATACGCTAGAAAGACTAAGTTCCGTTTTAAAATGCCCAAGAAAATAATTAAATATACATACACATTAACTAAACTATAAATAAATACAAATAAACAAGGTAAAATTGATAAAAATGCCTGAATAACGAAAAAAAAATAGTTAGTATTTATAACTCGGACGGTCTCTTCTATCCCGTAGCGAATAGTCGGTTCTAGAAATCGATATTGAACGACTACTTCTATTCGATTTAGCAGCTGGACGAATCGATGAACGAGACCTGCGCGAATCGCTGTGCGCAGCAGCTGAACTGCTTTCTGCCGTGGCTGAATTTTTACCTACGCGCATCTCGCTGCCTTCTGCCGTTGCTAAATTTGTATTTACGCACATCTCGTTATTCTCTGCAGCTGCAACCTCCGGAGAAATGGGAGGTGGGGGAGAGGGATTTATGATTTCAGTCGCGTCGCTGTCTGTTTCCTCCACTTCTGGCGCTACCGGAGTTTCGCTATTGTTGACGTTCACTACTGCTGGTGCGCGGTTACTATCATATGGTGCCCAGGGAATGAATCGGTTACGCTTGCATCTGCGTACAGGAGGAGAATCGCGCGGTTGGTGTGGTGAATCGATGGTCACGTTTTCAGTCGATCCCAGGCCAATTGTTTGTTTTGGTTCACTGGACCAGATGGGGAGTCTGTCTTTGAAGGAAGACAACCTGTCAACATGGACAACCTGACAATTTTTGGGATTAGCAACTAGCGCTATTTTAAAATTAACTTCATTTAGCTTCTCAATTATAGTAAAAGGACCATTATTTTGCTTGCTTAATTTTTTTGTATTACCAGGGGCGACTGTGGGTGTAAATAACCACACAAGATCTCCTATTTTAAAATTTTTATCAACAGCTGTCTTTTCACGGTATTTTTCCTGCTGCTCAGAAACTTTAATTAAATTACTATGTACTTCAGTGTATACTTTTTGAAGAGCTGGGATTAAGAGTTCACAAAAAGAGGGTGCATCATTATAATTAAAAGAAGGTGGTTGAGAAAAGAGATTATATGGTAGATTCATATTTCTGCCATACATAACTGCAGCTGGGCTAAGTTTAGTTGATGAGTGGACAGCTGAACGCATAGCTAGTAGCGCAAATTTTAGTTTAGTGTCCCAGTCAGATTGATTTTGGTTGACTATGTGACAAAGTGCATTTTTAAGAGTACGATTCTGTCTCTCCACTTGCGAGTTGCCAGCCGGGTGGTAAGATGAGGTCTTAATATGTTTAATACCAAACATTTTATATACGTGCTCTATCGCATCTGAAATTAGATTCTTCGCATTGTCCGTCGTAATAAAACAGGGCGCACCGTAGCGTGATATGAAATCAGCTAAAGTGTCCGCAATGACATCTGAAGTGGTTGAACTAACCGCATATGCTTCTGGCCACTTAGTAAATGAATCTATATATGCGACAATATACTTATTTCCCGAAAAAGTTTGTGGTAAGGGTCCAATGAGATCCAAATGAACCTTGTTCATGGGAAACTGGGGGGTCGGCATACGTTGCAGAGGGGCGAGCTGGTTCGCTCTATAAGCTCTCTTCTGCTGGCAACTAATACATGACTCCACTAGATGCTTGACATCTGACGACATTCCTGGCCAATAGAAGTGCTCACGAATGCGATCAATGGTCTTTTGAAAGGCTTGATGACAAGCCGCTAGGGACTCATGTGTTAGTGCAAAAACTTGAGTAACCAATTCTCTTGGCACGACTAACTTTACAGGTTTATTCAAAATAGCTGACTCCCTCGTATCCTCACAAACTAAAATGTCATCTCTAAAAAAAAATTTCATGTATTTAGGAGCAATTTCTACACCTTGGTCTAGTTTTCTTGCAATCTCGCAGCATTTCTTGTCTGATTTTTGTAATTCACCAATTTTTTCAAGTAGATTGGAATGAGGCATAAAAGTAACTTCCTTTTCGACTTGTATACAAAAATTACAATTAACAGTATCATTGGAGTTATCATTGTTGACATACCTCGAAAGGAAGTCTGCGACACTGTTACACTTACCTTTAACAAACTTGATTGTAAAATTAAAGTCTGAGAGAGTGCAGATCCATTTAGCCATGCGAGATGTAGGGTCGTGAATTTTTAACATAAATGTTAGAGGTGCATGGTCTGTATAGATGAAAAAATGGGTATTAGCAATGTAACATTTAAAGTGGGCAGTAGCCCAAACTAAAGCTAGTAATTCCCTTTCAGTGGTGGAGTAGCGGGTCTCAGCATCTTTCAATTTTCTGCTGGCAAAGGCAACAGGATGGAGCATGTTATTTTCATCTAATTGTGATAACACTGCCCCTAATGCTTCGCCACTGGCATCAGTATATAAATGGAATTCTTTCTCAAAATCAGGGAGTGCAAGACATGGTTTTGAAATAAGAGCCATTTTAAGGTCTTCAAATTCTTTCTGTGCATCTTCATTCCACGAAAATTTTCCTGTCTCTTTCGTTAAGTTGATTAGATTTTTGGCTCTCTTAGTAAAATCTGGTATAAATCTCCTATAGAAAGATAGAGTTCCAATAAATGACCTAACAGCCTTTCGGGTAGTTGGAGGTTTAAAATTTTCTATTACGGCAATATTTTTATTGATAGGTGATACTTGGCCACTACAAATCTCAAAACCTAGATATTGTATTTTATTCGAAAGGAAAGTGCATTTACTGGGCTTAAGTTTAAGTTTATGCAGTCTTAACCTTTCAAAGACCATGCTAAGCTTCTCAAAATGAGAATTAACATCACTGGAGGCAATTACAATGTCGTCGATATAAACAAGAATTCCAAGATTGCCTAAATCACCGAAAATAGCATTCATAAGTCTTTGGAAACTGTTACCTGAATTTGAGAGCCCAAAACAGTTACGGGTCCACTCAAAAAGTCCTTTGTGGGTGATTATAGCAGTTTTATGCCTATCCTCTGGGCGAATAACCTGTTGAAAAAACCCACTAGTTAAATCTAGCGTTGAAAAAAATTTAGCCCCACTTAAAGCATCAACAGAGTCGGTAATGTTAGGTATTGGGTAAGCATCTTTAACAAGATTTTTATTTAATCTTCTGTAGTCAACAGCAAGTCGATATGAACCATCTGATTTCCGAACCAGAATAACCGGAGAAGCAAATTCAGACATGGAAGGGGAAATTATGTCCGCCTGTAACAAAGTATTAAGTTGGTCTTCCATTTCTTGACGTAATTTGTAGGGGACTCTATAAGCTTTGCCTTTAACTGGTTTATTTGAAGTTAAGTTAATTTCATGCGGGATTGTATCACAGCCGGGTAAATCTAAGACCGATGCTGCAAATACATCTTTGTTTTTGTCTAGAAAATTTTGCATTTTAAGTTTTAATGGGGGTTCTAAATGATCTAAATTAATTTCAGAGCTCCAAGTGAGATCAGCGTGATCAAAGTCACCAATTGGAGGGGCCAAATTTATATTATAGGTTAATTTATTATCAGTTACGGGTATATTTGACTGGTCTACACATTTTTGAATTTTGGCAACAAAGGTTCCTTTATTTAAATGAATACTATTGTCTGAAAAATTTGCAAATGAGATATATAGGCCATGTTCTTTAGTGCAAATGGCTCTGGAGGTAAGGAGACCTTGATTTAAATTTTTCGCCAAAGGTTCTAACATAACAATATCATTTTCCTTAATAAAATTTTCCTTATAACTTTTAACCTGGGCTAACATTTTTGACTGCGGGGGAATTGAAATTTTGCTACATAACACAGCGAAACTTATATTTTTATTTTTATTGGTATTATCACTACTGCTATCTTCATTGCTCTCCTCCTCGACTTCAGGTACCTTATCCTCTATACTTACCAAATCTTCACTTTCATCAATATTACAAATTTCAGTAGTCTCTTCAGCTAAATTACCCTGAGTTACCTGACTCGCTGCTGAAAGAATGTTGTCGACACTTTGAATACTTGAAAGATTTTCAGTGTTATTACCCTCAGAGCTACCGCCTGATGTTGTTTGCATGCAAAAGTTCTGCGCAACACTTTCAACTTCCTTATCTGACTCAGTTTGAATGACTATCTCAACATCTTTTCTCATATTACTCAACTGCGGGTCCTGAACTACCATATTTTCACTACTATGATTCCCATTTTCAATATTAACTGAGTCATGAACTTTCTCACATGCACAATTTTCAGGAGGGCTATTTGCATTACTACTTTTTGAATTCTCCCCTACTTTGTTGACACATTTTATATTTACAGAATTATTTTTAACACAATCATTATTTATACAATTATTATTAGAATTTACACTATATACAGAGTTAGAAATATTTACAGAATTAGTAGCAAGACAAGTATTACACCCTGAAGTATTACTTGGGGTTTCTACGCTTTGTTTACATTGGCCTGAAACTGGCACTTTAAGAGCGACAGCATTTGTATCACAATTTATACTTGCCCGGTACTCTTTCAAAAATGGCATTCCCAAAATCATATTAAATTCCTCTGCTAATTTACCTTCCACTACATAGAATTCAGCTTGACATTGAACATTATCAAAAACAAATTTTAAAAATACTTTCTTATTTAGGTGAACTTTCTCACCGGTGACAGTCATAATGGGGATATTGCAATTCTCCATTTCAAAATTCTCTAAACAGTTACAATCAGTACCACTCAGGAGATTAATTGCAGAACCCGTGTCACATAATGCATTTAGGCAAACTTTATTTATGTAAATTCTTGTAGTTGGTAATGTATATGATTGGGGCTGAAACATACTATACACAGTTGGGGGGTCCAGGGGCCTGTGGGGGATCGAGTTGACCACATCTGATCCGGCCACTAATAGTTTAAAGCCTCACTTTCATTGTTAGCTACTGGGGTGTTATTTACCGTCTGCACTTCATTTCTGTTCGCAGCTGTGCTCCTATTGTTTTGGTAATAACCACCTCTTCTTCCCCTATATCCGCCTCGCTGATTGTGGTTCCCTCTAGGATTTTCACCTCTGTTTCTATAATTTTGCCCACGGCTCCTGAAATTTTGACCACCTCCCCTTCTAAAATTATAGTCGACAAAATTTAGTGGACAATCTCTGGCATAGTGGCCTTGTACGGAGCACCTATAGCAGGTTACGGGTCTTACTTCCTGGTTATTTTCCTGCATATCCCTAGCCCTAAGATCAACTAAACTGTCTATCTTAGCTGCTAAAACATCAATTTGAGATTTTAGTTGGTCTATCTCCTTCTTTTGTGAGCTATCTTGCTGAAAAACAGCAGCACAGGGTAGGTTTTGGGTCAAATTAGGGTTGAGAAGTTCCTCGCGGTGGTTGTAGAAAGGGTTAATGCTTCTATAAGCTTTTTCTTCCAGAAGTGCAATTTTGAGAACTTCTTCTGGGGATTGTGGATTTCTCGCAATTACCCCCTTTCGCACTTCTGGTGTAAGATTGCTCAACAGCATGGAGTGTAGTAGAGCCGTTCGGCTTTTATCGACTACTTCACCCTGGATACCTTCAATTACAAGGGCTCTTAATGACATATCATATGCCTTGTCATAAAACTCCTGAACACTCATATTGGGTGGCTGTTTAAAATTTAGAAAGTGACTGAGTGCAACATCTGGTGTGGTCTGTGAAGTATAACTCTCTTTTAAGATTTTTAATAGCTCATCAGATGTTTTTGCTTTGTGAATTTTTATTCGCCTAGAAGCAGCTCCTGAAAGTCTAGCAAGTAAAACAAACTTCTTTTCCTCCTCAGTCCAGTCGAATAATTTTGAAAAACTCTCAAATTTCTCAGAAAAATCTGAGAAGCAGACTGAGCTGGCCTCTCCATTGAATGGGGGAATATTAGACAAATTATCCACTAAAGCATTTTTTCGCTGAATAGTGGCAATTGCTTCCGAGTGCTTATCAGCCATAGTTAGAGTTAGAAAATGACAAACAAACCAAAAAAAAATGAAAAAAGGGGGGGGAACAACTTAAAAATGAGAAAAAGAGAGGGGAAAGGAAAACCTTATAAATACATAAAACTTAAGTACAGGACTATGCTTTTTGTAAATAAGAAAAGGTTATGCTCACAAGACATAATTTTGACTGGGAATTGTCGCTTACTAGCACAGAGAGAGAGCCTAGACCTCTTTTTACACTTGAACATATAAATAAAATTTTAATTGCAAAAACACCCAGTTGCTCTTTGATACATAAATACATACAAGTAAAAAAAAATCAATAACCCAGAGACCGAATTGTTACGGCTCCATTTGTTGTGAGTTTGGGGTTCTTTCTAGAATAATTTATTTAAATTTAAAAGGCACATTTATTATTCAATCTTCACTTGACAATTAAATATTTAGAAAAAAATAAGTATACCCTGATTAGCTCCACTGAAATCTGTTGCCATGGAAAAGGTAGCAAATTATATTAAACTAATCAAAATATCAAAACTAAAGAATCCGAATAGGTTAATACAACAATGATAATTTTGGACTCATCACTTTAAGACAATGTTAAATGTAGTAAGGGGCAACAGATTTCTAAATCAAGTAGCATACTGAATTGCATAAAGAACACCCAACTCCACTCCAACCCGATCAAGCTCAAATCTCCATACACATTAAATTAACAAAAGTGTAATCATCATATAATTTGGAAAAATGCAGACAACCTGAAATTCCTCCAATATGAGGACCAAAAGGAGAAAGAGTTAAATCCGTTAATAGAGTAGGGATATGATGATGTACTAAATTTTAGAACAACTATGGAGATTGTGAACAAGATCAGATCGGTTAACCATGGATCGTATAGTGGCTATAAAATAACTGAAAACTTTTTTTTTTTTTTTTTTTTTTTTTTTTTTTTTTTTTTTTTTTACTTTGTTAAAAAACAACCATTTTGTTGTTTGTTTTGAATAATACTTCAAAGAAAGGATAATTAAAAATTAAATTAATCAATTAGACTTAATTTTACTTTAGCATCAATTCTCAGTATATCCATTACTGAGATAGGAACAATAATTACATCTAATAACCTTGCGTAAACCTCAATTAATTTTCAAATAAATTATTACCATGAATTAAAAATTTAAGAAATAAAAAAAAATATTAATTTAGCAAAATTATAGCTTTCATATTTTTAATCTCACTTACTGAGAAGTTAATTCCTCCTTATAGGTATGTTGTAATTATAGAAATATTAATTATTTAAAAATTATATATAAAGAAAAACATACCATATTTGAGAATAAACAAAAACTTTCTTTATTTGAATAATTAAAAATTATAAAAGTAAGGTAGTTCTCAAACAAAATATAATAATAACATAATAACAAAGTTGATCAAAAAAAAATACTGAAATTGCTTATTACAACACTTTACATTAAGCAGCAAAGTCCCTAAAATTACCACAATACCATGATTTAAAGATGGATCAACTTTTCAAAATTTAGTTATTGATTAATTTTCAATTAAATATCATAAATCTTAAACTATTAACAAACCAACAATTCAAATGTCGTTCAATCATAAACAAAAAGGTTACATGTTAATCATCTTAAAATACCAATAATTATATTTTTTTGTTTCTCCAGGTATTTATAAATATCACAACAGTAGACAACATGTAATAAAGAAGAAATATGGGTTACTTACAATATACTTTGATATTTACTACCGTCAATGTGGGCACACTTCATTGCAGATATGTTGATCTGCCATAATCTCCTTTTTTTTTTTCAACCTATTCTTTTCAGCTGCCTCTACGAGTCAACACCGTTACTCCATACATCACTTGGAGATTTTGATTTTTTCCCGATTCAAAACGTCGTCACATCACCGATACCTTGTAAAGCGGGCAAGTCTACTCAGCTAGTCTCGCCAGCCTTCTTAGTCTAGGATTGATAATGCCCCATCTCCAGAAATGATGCTCGTCTAATCATTAATTCATTTTTCGTCAAGGTATCATTAACAACCGCCGCTTAAGAAGTCAACACAAGACAACACTTTTTCTAGGAACGCCGCTACTACATGATGGGTCAAACATATTTTCTTTTCATTCGCCCTCCATCAGATACAGATCCTTACTTCGAAAATGCCCTTATAGCCTCTTTTCATCATAACCTCATGATTTAGGATAATTAAAGTAGGCCATCAATGCCCCACTCTCAAAACAAAATCTTCCAGAAACCTGTCCGCCTTCAACAACTTCGCGATCCAGCCCACAGGCCAGTCTTCGAGCCCCGTAATAAGTCGAATTTTTTTTTACGAGTCAAACGACAGGTCTCTTGGCCAAGCAACAAGTGTCGTAAACATTCATTCTCCCGCGCTGCTTGAAAAACGGGACCGAACCACTCCGCCAGGGGTACGGGAATGGAAACAAAAGGGAAAATGGACTCTCCTTGAAGGCACCAGCCTGTCGTTCCACCCTGCCAGCCGCTTCATGGGGGAAGGCAGCCATGTTTCACCCCCATGGCGTGTGCTGAAGGGGGTCTTGTGAGCCTCTGTTGACCTGGGCGCCAGCTATCCGCCTGATAGCAGAGCTCATTGAAGCCTGTCGTAAGCTTACAAAGCCTAATTGCGTATATAGTACACTCATAAGATAACGTAATTCCTATACAGGGCGGTCGGTCATTCTTATATCAAAGTCAGACTAGATGACTCCAAATTTTCCACCTGTGCGGTCTTTAACTGACAAAACATCCCTCCCTTGCTGTCTTATCTTTCGTATTTGAAAACAGGAAGCTATGCTAGACTAAAAACGTTGAATTTACTTTGCCAAAAGAAAGAAGAAAAAATAAAAACTGATTTTATTATTATTATTACAATTACTTTTATTTATTTAAATTTTTATTAGAAACAAAAAAAAAAAGAGTGCTTTTAAATAAATGTAGAGAAAGTGATTTAAATAATTAATGTAGATTAAAAAAAAATTGGTTGAAACCAACCGTAACACTTCCAAAAATTTTATTCACATCAGTTTTTAATTTTAGTGCCCTAATTCTTATATTTTGATTTTTTTAACTCATAATTATCAAACTTTATCCATACGTGAATATTCACCGTCATCTAATTCTTGCCTTGTTTTTGGAAATGTTCTTAACTTGGAGTTTTATGGTGACTTTCTGCGTTGTCGTGATAATTTTTCTAATTATTTTCGTGATTTCTCATCGAGTCTTACTCTTCTTATAGAATTATCTTATTAACCCACCAAGTCTTATGAAAATTCTTTTATTTTCTCGTAAAACCGTTAGAATTATTTAAGGACAAACTTGTGAAAACTACAGCAAAACGCTCAATTAAACCAGAATAGAATGTATAAAGAGCAATTTTTGGTATTTGTAACAGCTCATATACCTTCAGAGTGCATAATTAATTTTGTTAGATGAGAATATGAATTTAAATATAGTAAGAGGCAGTAATATTCCGTTAATTTCTTATTCTTTTTAAAGCTTAACTCAAACGCTATAAAAAAAAATCATCGAATGAAATACGCATTGATTTTAATGTTTTAAAATTTAGACTTTATTATTTGAGGTGCATATTTACTCTTGTGACTAAATATATTCTGTACTTAACGTTTCTTTTTTTAAAATAATTTTAATTGCGTATTGTTAGTTAATAATTGTTCTACGACATACCATATAAAATTTACATGAATGTCGCAGGGACCACTTTATATATATTGATCCAATTCTTTAATAATTCATTAATTACTGTTAAATAAATTCCATTATTTTCATTATTATTCCATTATTATTATATTTAAAAACCATTATTTTCAATGAAAAAATTCCTTTTGTTTTAGAAATTACACATTCATTGGACTAATATCATTCTGAATCTAAACTATTTTTTTATATTATACCTTAAATAGCAGATTTATATCATTCATAACAAAGGATTTATACTATTAATAAGAAATAATCATCTTAGAACAAGATAAAAAAAAAAAGCCTGAAGGCACATCCAGTATATTTTTCTCTAATTCAAAAACCTAAGAAACATAAACGTTCTGAATTTCGAACTGACTTCGAATCCGATTTAAGAAGAAATTATGTGCAGCGTGTGCAATACATAATCGCTGTAATGATAGAGCTTTAAAGTTACTTTCTGATGCAAAAGCTATTAACAGCTGCGTCTGCCAATTATTTTCCATCCCATCTCGCTCCGAGAAAGGCCCTAAAGACAATAGAAAAGTATATTGCGTCATTCGATAGCTGTTCTTGTGGTAGCATCATTTATAACCTGGAATTGAGTAACTAGATTTCGGGATAGAGTTAATTGTATGAAATGGTAGCCTAGAAAAAGAATGAAGGAAGAGGGCAAAATTTTAAGATACTGCTCGTAAATCTAACGCGTAGGTGCATTATGTAGGTGTCACTAGTCAGAGAGCTAAGAATAAATGCTTTTCTGTATTTCTTTCTCGCTCCGTGTGTGTCATTTGTTTAAAAGTACTTAAAGTTTGAATTAACACTTAACCATCATTCAAGAATGAAACATTAAGGAAAAAGTGGACAATGACACAAATTTCAATGCAAGATAAGAAGATATTTTGATAATGCTCGTGAGTTTTTAAAAATAAAGATACATTTTAATATGGAAATGTGGATTCCATGCCACAGTGTGTAATTTATCTTAAGTATGTTCAATGTGTCCACCATCGGCAGCAATACGCATTCACTAATGTGCATTCACATACATAGCTGAAGATGCTGGACACATTGAGCATACTTAACTCGAATTTCTTAATAAATTGTATCTTGCTTGCATTTGTCTGTTTTATTAGAAAATATACAACTGCCTTATAATGTTATACTTCTACAATCGTTTAATGACGCATTTAAGTCGGTGATTGGTTATCGAAAAATAACCATTCCATAGCTTCTAATAAAGTTATTTTGTAACGTGTGTGTTAAGGCCGTTCCCAGCAAGCATAGTCATGATGAGAGATTACGGTTTTAACTATGTTTACTTAAACTATGCGGGAAGGGATGTGGCAGAGTCACTGTGCATGTTTTTGCCTATACTAAACGATGATCCACAAAATTCAGTGACTGACTCGATTTTCACATAGAAATGACAAAAAAGTTTTACTAAAACCAAGTTCCACTTACTTAAAGAACGCTGGTAGGATAATCCGCTACTAAATCCAGCAGGCACTCGATTCTTTCAGCTGAAACACAAAAGCACTAACAAAAATCGTTAATGTAATCTTAGCTTTCGGAACAATGGCAACCTGTGGTTGCTGAATAGCTTTATTTAAACTATAACTCAAAAATATTTTACCAACGGATTATCTTTGATTAAATTAAACTTCCTCTCGCGGATGCGTGTTGCGAGCACAATATTCGCTTATCAGAGCAAGCCTTAAATCAACACATAAGGAGAGATCCTACCCAAATCCGTCGATCCAACCTTTCGTTCGAGCTTTTATACATTGCCGATTGACCAATGAAGCTAAAAATTGCATAAACCTACAGCAAAATACAGAAACCACAAACTCCGAAGGTTCCATACATACTTTGGAAATTAGAGTAAAATATATTACAGCTGTCGTTATTGCGCACACAGGTTAGATGATGACATCACGTTCACATTCAAAACACTAGAATGCTCTTATAAGACAGTTGCTAGTCCACTACACATTTTGCATATAAGACGTCGTTTCATACCGAGGGTACAGCTACACTTTTGTTGTTGACATTTTTTCGTTGTATCTCATATTTTACGAGATAATATCGATAATTTCGAAATTGCGCCTCTAGTGTCGCGGCTGTCACCCTTATATGATAGCGCATAGTCGTTTTACGATACTTAGACTCTTGTTCCAAAATTCTAGCTTTATACATTAAAGAGTATTTTATTGTACCCGGATTTTAGTTTGCATCCATTAGCGAATTTCAAGGAAAATATGTGTTTTTAACGCTGACTTTTTTACCTTATATAGAAGAAACCCAAAATGAAGTAAAAGTTTGTTCGTCAATTATGGTATGCTCTTTTGGTAACGGTAATAAAATTAGCAGTGTCGCTTTTGCGATACAAGCTTCTGAAAATATGGTTGAATTCATGAATTTAATTTCTGGGGTATTTCAAAGATAAATAATTCAATAAATATTTCCACGGAGAGAAAACGACTTCAGTAGCTTCATGTCATCTCATGTTCATAGGTAATTAATTGGTAAAGTGTCAAACTTTTAAAGTGATTTGTTCTGTAGTTACTGCTTGCTAAATTAAGGGTAAAATTTATCGCGACAGGCTGTAATGGCCTAGTTTGAGGCCAAGTGTTGATGAATGTTTTTCAGCACAAAATTTTGCACGGGTCACATTTTTGCAATATATAAGGTTTCTTGTACCATGAGTAGTAAGATTACAAACTTGGATGTGAAATAGTGAACTTTATAGTAGCACCTCTGGTGACCCAAATATATTACTTCTGACTCTGACTGTTTGCACATGTCAATCTCAGACTTACATGCCCTTCTTTTTGCAACAAAATTGAAGGGGGTCGAGCAGGGACCCTATCAAAATGTAGTCCTCTTGACATGGATAATAAAAAATATATATATTTAGAATCAACAGCATTACCTAAAAAAATGTATTTATGCAAAGCGATTCAGAATAACTGCTAAATAATTTGCGAGGAAATCACGAACCGAAAACCAAGAAATGTTAACATAAAAACATGGGGCCACAATCCACTAATTAAGTCACAAATACAGGGTGTTTCACCCTAACCGAACTCGAGTTTGCGTTAATATCTTTGAGAAATCTGAAGATATTATAATGAAATTTTGAAGAAATTAGCCTTGCTTTGTGCGGAATATTAATATTATAACAAGTGCTAAAAATTTCATCAGTTTTGCACCATAAGGAAGCTATGTCATTACCAAACTAAATTCAATTTCGGAACAATACAGCTAAATTTTTAATGAAATTTTTTTACCAATGCCACTGTCAATGCGAAGCAGTGATATGTCATCCACAACTAGCTGGCAGCACTTAAGAGAGAACTACAGTACAAAGAAACTGGAATTCTTGTTAAGCATCAGCCAATTTTGGCTAAATTGCTGTAGGAAAAGATGCCTTCAGGAAGAACTTTTGAAGAAAAAGTGACCCCGAATTATCATTGTAGTACAACGAAAACCCTGAAAACACAGTCACTCGCAGAATCTCTGCGATTAAATAAGCCGAATATTATTATTTGTAAATAGTGGTATTAAAGTGCTTACAAATGTAAAGCCTGTGGGAATTTGAAGCTAATATATTGAAAATAGAATGTATATATATAGCAGCCCAAAAAGCCAGTCGCGAGCTACCAATATGGTTTATTTTCACACTGTATTCTTGCAAAAAACATTTGCATTTTTCTTAAAGTACTACAGCGTGCAATACTGAAATTGCTTCTGAAGTGAATACAATTCTGTATAAAACTGAACACGAATATCTCAATGAAAAAACTTCATTGGATTTTGTTTTGGAAATATAGACGTGCAAAGTTAAGATTTTTTTTAAATATATATTATTTTAAATTCATATTCGAAACAAATATTAATTATATTAATATAAAATATCATATAACCTATGATTTTTTAAAGAGAAATTGATTTCTAGAAGCTTCAAATATGCAATTCCAAATTTACAACTGATTCCACCAAATACTTTTTTGAGTTTATGCTTAAAAACTCGAAAATTCAAAAATAGATAACACAATTGTGTGTTTATATTGAAAATTTCAAAGTTTATTCCAATTTCAAATATAAAGCTTTTTAATATAAACTGAAAGAAGCCATAATTCCCAATCGAATGTCTGTTTTCATTTTCCTTTGTGGCAATTTTGTGATTAAAATGTTGGTGGGATGTTCTCTCTCTCTCTTTCTTTCTTTCTTTTCTTTTCTTTTTTTTTTTCTTTTTTTTTTTTTTTTGGCACTTTTATATATCTCAAATATCTAAAATTAATATAAATGTATAAAAAAAAGTGTTACAATATATAATTTTAATTGTATCATGATTACAGTTATTGTTTTTGATAAATTTATTTGCATTTATTATTTATGTTTGTATTTATTTACAAGGTCTAATATGACGCACGCATTATTTAGAATAATAGTTTTATTAAGACGCACATGTAACTGTAAGTTACAAAAAAGAAAAAAAATTAGCCAATTCAGCTTTTTATAGTTTTATTCGAGTTCAGCGCATCGAATTCATTAAGAACCAAGAATTTTCATATCGGAAGCATTAACTGCATAGATTTTTTTTTCACATTGTTATTGAGCATACTAAATACGATGTTTTTTTTTTTTTTTTTTTTTTTTTTTTTTAAGATACCTTATTTTTAAACATTGCATAGTCTAGACAGAAATAAAAGAAGGGAGGTTTGCGGATCGCCGAATGTTACTGGAAAATTAGATAACCTACAGCTAATTCAACACACG
Organism: Maratus michaelseni; assembly: GCA_963931845.1. Taxonomy (NCBI): domain Eukaryota; kingdom Metazoa; phylum Arthropoda; class Arachnida; order Araneae; family Salticidae; genus Maratus; species Maratus michaelseni. The sequence continues at coordinate 97,286,305 of OZ007586.1, forward strand.
AAGAACTGCATTTGAACTCAATAGAGAAGCATTCATTTTATTTATAAATTGAAATTTATTCTTTTATGCAATGAAAGAAGATACGACACTTTTATTGATATAAAATGAATTTTTTTAATTAATATTCTGCTGACGTTTTTCTCTTTGAATGCAATGCGTAGGAAATATTTAGATAATGTAAAAAGGGTATAAAGGGTATGATACTTTGATTTATGAAAAAAAGATGAGCTAGTATATTCTTCTTTGCCTTCTCAATACCTTTTATTTCAAATTTTCATTAGTACCTGATGTGTTGTTTAAAAAGTTAAAAATTAGACGTTTATGCGTACTTTTAATTTAAATGGTTGGTATAAAGATCTTTGATTTGTTCTATTCTTTACTTCTGACTGACTATATATTTATATCTATATTCACACAATGCAATAAAACACTATAAAAAGCAAAAGTAATGGAGAACATGAAAACTTGTATTGATTAAAAACTTTCTAATTACCTAGAATAAAGATTAAAAACGGAATTAAGGGTTTGATGATATTAGCAGGATTCCCATCGATTCGTTTCTTGAATACCAGTAATTTCAAATAATAATTTTCCTGGTAGGTTTAAATAACATTTATAATATTGCCTTTGGGGTATGTTTCTACAAAATTTACAATAGAAATATAGAAAGAAGATTGTTGTTTTAAAATAGCAGTGTTCAAAATACGGACCGAATAAGAGCTCTGTATATCAGCAAAGGGATTCTGTCTCGGAAAATAGCATTTTATTCAAAGAATTCTTCGGTACAAACAAATTATACTGTTTTGTAGCAATAAACAAAGTTAAAAGTTATACGAAAACAACTTTTACAAAGCATCTTATAACTTTTGGAGTATTATAATGCATTTTTTATTTCTGTTGGATTGCTAAATAAATTGCATACGTTTACGAGTGGTCCCATTCTTATGTGACATCATTTTCTGTACATTTCGAAGAACCAATTTTATTTTAAAAAGGCGTTAATATGTATATTTTTTAAACTCATAAATCTTGAAATAGGGATATAAAAAATTGACGTCGATCCTTCAACATTTGGCACATATTGTTTCAAGATCTTCTAATAATGCATATTGCATATATTCAATGCTATACAAAAGCACCCGATTTCTAACGACTAATCAAATTTTTGATATTCCAGGTAATTTTATTCAGACTAGATGTATCGAAGTTGTTTACTGATATGTATTTTAAACTCTCTTTTAAAATTTAGCTTTTTCGTGAAAAATGCACAAATTCTCAAATTTATAGCTTCCAACAGCAAGTTTTCATCGCTTTTCTTTTTTATTCTGTGCTTCCATCAGCCAGTTAAAGAAAATTTATAAGTGCTTCTTTGTATCATATTATGTGGCATATGATGTAACAAAACAATTTTTTGTCTAATACTAGTTTATAAAACATGATAAAACTCACTAACGAGCCACCCGACTATTAAATCTTCAAAAAATAGGATATTTTGAAAAAAAAAAAAAAAAAAAAAAAAACACGCAAAAACTTTGTATGATTGCGCTAGTTATAATGGAAAATATATCTAGTGTTCGCTGTAATTAACTATTAGAAACCAAAGTGATCCATTTCAAAATGTTTTTTTTTTTAAACTGCCCGCAAGATATTTCTTGAACTGCTTAAATTTTTTTTTTACATAAAATTTGGCAGATTGTAGATAATATCAGCATTTTAAGACCCAACTTGTTAAACAGCTTATTTCAACTGTTTCATTTTCTAGAAAAAAAAAAAATAAAACTGCATAGATAAAATCTAAATTTTGGGGGGGAAAGTGCAACAATTTTAACTTTATTTTTCTAAATTATATTCAAATTTAATGTCAGTTACCGGTTCATAAATGTCAGTTATTGGATATCTGCATTACCAATAATGCAGTACTAAATATTACTGCTATATACTCTTACTATATACTCTGCATTACTAATAATACAGTACAGATTACTAAATCCCACTTTTTATAATAAATATCAATGTGTTTTGTTTTTATATAATAAAGAATAAAGTTTTTTTAAAGCATTTTAATCTTTTAAAATAAAGTGTCAGTCACTGGTTTACTTTGTGTCAGTTACTGGTGTTTCAAAATAGGAATGGTGTCAGTTACTGGAGTTTTTGACCATATTTATTAATAAAATTAATTTTTAATAATGAGATGTATAAGTTTTCAAAATTTTGCCAACAATAAATTTTTAATATATCTATGTTATCCTTTCAAAAGAAAAGGTAAATATAAAAAAGATTTAAATTTTTGTAATAATGATTTGAACAATAAAGAGTCAGTTACTGGGGGTTTCACTCTACTGCTAATAATTACAATAATTAAATCAAACGTTATAAAGTTTATTATGTTATACTCTCTATGTTTGCAGCGCCTTTTTTTTCAAGATGCAAACACTTGAATTCATCCATTGAGGTAATCTCATAATGTAATTTTTCAAGATTTACCATATTTAAATTTAGATTTTATTTTCTATGAAATATAAGTTATGAAACTATAAATTGTTTCCCAGTGATATATTTTTTGATGATTTTCAGTTTTGAGCGAAAAATTTGTAAATGGAACTATCGTAGGAAATTGAACAGTTTAAAAAATATATATATTTATATATAATTTGTTTATAAATATGTTATACTGTTAATGTTATAATTTGTTTAAATATGTTATAATAATGTTTTTACTAATCCTGAAGAGAAATAATTATTTCTTCTTTTATGCAACCAAAATATATATATATTCTTTTCATTTTTTTTATATGCAAAAACAGATTTTATTCTTTTATATTTCATTATTTGAAAAGATATATCAAATTTAAAAATGGCTAAAACTTAAAATTTGTAAATATTAAATTGCATATTTTTCAAAGGTTCCCTACATCAAAAGGAATATATAGATAAATACACATTTCAAGAAAAAATAGTTATCTAATTTTGTGTCTGGGTAGCCTTAAATCATTTGTAATTGAAAAAATAATTCTAAATATCCAACATGAATAATAGATGTACTGCAATATTCATGCAGCCTGCTTTGATAAACATGTCAATGAAATGTATAAATCAGGAACACGGTGAATCAATTTACTGCTGCGTTCTACGTATTTTTCGATTATCCAAGCTATCGATTTTCCGGACAATATCGATTCCCAATTAATCTGGATAACCAATGCCCTACCGTACATGAAAAAATCCTGTTTTCATTTTCACTAATTTCTTCTTCTTCTTTTTTTGATATTTTCTTTCTTTGTTATTAATAAATATAGATTAGGAAACAAAAATCAACCAAAGACTATGTTATTAAAACTTGTTTAATGGCACTTTAGAAAAATCATAACAATACAACATTTTTGCTCCAAGAGCTCCAGCAAAAACACAATCATTTAAACTTCATTACAGTTTTCACAACCAAATATTCATAAAGGTTTACATATGTAAATATAAGGCACTATTAATGAAAATGATGATGGCTAGTAAAGAATAAGGCACAATTAAAATCATACAACTTTGCGAAAGACATTTCAGTGCAGTTCAAATATTAATAATAATTGAAAAACGATTGAATGCGAGACCTATTTTATAGAACTTATCACAAAAGATAAAATGACACTGATTTAATTTCTCCTAAAAAACTACAGTATAGTCTCCCGATTATCCGATGTACACGGGACCAAGGATATGTCGAAAAATTGAAATCTTCGAATAATCGGGAGAACATATTTATCATTTATATATCGGATAAATTAAGTAGACTTCCAATTATCCGACACTTATGGGACCAGGAATGATATATTGGGGATGTCGATTAACCGAGTGTGTTGCATAACTGGATGTCGAATAATAAAAAAATTTCTTTACTTGGAAAAAGGTTAAAATTGTATTCATTTAACTACAAAAGAGAAAAATAACTCGAAATGATAAACAAAGAAAATGAAAGAAAATAACTTTCTTGTCTGCAAATAATGGAAAAAAATAGAAGTAATTACACGACTAATTAAAATGCAAATTATTAATGCTTGAATAATTACATTAATATAAAAAATTCTAATATGTATCTTATGATTTATGGTCATTCAAAGTATTTTTAAAGAAAATTATAGTTAACAATCAAAAATGAAATTCTATCAGAAGATACAATAACTTTGGTGCTTTAGATTTTTTTATAACTGAAACATAAGCAATCTTTGAATGAAATATTTCAGATACAAGTTCTATTACTTATCTCCTCCCTCTTTATTTTTTCTCTACCACGGTACAAAATATTTATAGACTGTTTTCATATAAACTCTCAATGATATTGATCAAATATAAAAATTGAGATAATTTTATGACTTTATTTAGCCGATTAAATTATTAGAAAAAGTATCCTCAATTTTTAATTAAAATTAATGAAAACAATGACAAATAAAATATTTCTTAGTGGTTTTAATCGCTAGCCTAACCAAAACTTTGAATTTCAGCCTGCATCTAATTTATTTCTAATGAATCAAATTTCTGAATAATTTTTTATTTAATAATTTCGGAATAATTCTAATTTCTTGAATCTGACCTCCAGAGTAAACTTTTACTTTATAACACCTTTAGTTTGGCCAAGAAACAATCAATTTCTATTTTCTTAGATTTTTAGCATGTACTATATATTTCAATAACCGTAATCCAACAAAAAATAATTATTTGTAATCTAATTGTAATCCTATTCTAGAATCTAAAATTAGGTAATCAGAAACGCAATTATAACTTTCAGAAACGAAGACATAATTGCAATCTGTACATGGAAATTGAAAGTAACCATAATTGTAATCAATTATAGTCCAGTTTAGTTGCAACAAAAAAGTTTTCAAATTAATTTGACTAGTTTCTGTCAGTAGTCTTGGAAAGAAAGATTAACTATTTTCATTATATAACTTTTAAACTTTTGGAGAACTTTAAACACATTTCTTCAGAAACAATGTTATCAAAATCGATATGCAAAATACTTTAACAATTATTCAACCAATATTCTAAAATCTCTCCACCTTTTTAAGCATATTATATATCATTTGTAACGAGAGAGGTTTTCTAAATATATATTATTTTTTCACATTACAAACTTCTGTATATTAAATCGACTCTTAATTTTCAGTTAGTCAACTGGGTCAGTCATCGAAAATAATTGTGATAAAATATGTATATTTATCACATTTAGTTATATGTAAATGGACGGAATGCAGAATTTGAAATCTTATTTTCATTGTAAACGGTATCTACATTATATTTGCATTTCTATATTCAAATAATCCCTCTTTGAATCTTATTCTAGTTGTTTTGTGAATCTTTAAATTTATTTCAACTTTTCTAGATCATTATTGTAATAGCTTAAATTTTTCACTATGTAAGGCACGTATTACTTGTTAATATTTACAGATCATTTTAATATAAGTTAATAAGGTTAAGTTTCATGGCTAAAACGGGTGGGAGTCCACGTTTAGACAAAAGTAATTCCATAAATACTTTTCTTGTGATCTCAACTTATCCCAAATTACGAATTTCACCTTTCAAAGCATTTTTCTTAAATTTTTGCAAATACGTTAGAAGGTTTGAGTAGTCATTAAATAAATTTTATAAAAACCTCGTATATTTTAATGGTAATTTAATGTACTGTCGAAGTTATTTTATTTATATTATTTTATTGATTGATAAAATTTTATTTTCGTTATGGAATGTTAGCCGGAAACAAATGCTGAACTATTTATATTGTTGTAAGTGCAAATAGTTTAAAGTTTTGTAATCGGGCTGCACGCGATATGTATAAAAAGATATCATGCTTGAAAATGATTTTAAATGCCGCAAAAATTCAGTAAATTTAGATACAGTTTTCAAACAAATTGCATCTGAAATTTTCCTATTCGGCGGTATAAAAATTAAAATTGTTTAGAAGTTAAAAAAAATTCTAGTAAAAGCGAAATTTATTGGTTAGGTGTTGCTACCGTCAATATGACGTCAGCGTTACACACGGAAATGTTTTTGCTTTATAATATAGATTAAAAGACATTTTGAAAAAAACCTGAACCATTTAATGTTCCGAATTATAAATTAATGAAAATTTCCCTTTCGAAATCATTTTTCTTGAATTTTTTTTTCCCAGATAAGATTTGTGCATTGAATAAATAAATTTTAGAAAGATTTCGTCTGTTAAAATTTGTTAACTAAATCGGTATTTATGGCGTTTTTCCAAATTTTTGGGGAATATGTACAACGCTATTCAAGTTATTATTTTAAATATTGTTTTTAGTATGTCATGGAATTTGAAAATATTCAAATAATGGCCTTACACAAATATTATATAGAAATTCCTCAGAACTGAAACTTTCCACTCCATGTTTTAACATAAAATATTTTGAACAGTTATAGTTGTAAAAGAAATTTTGCATTAAAAAATATTTTTTGTTTAATTTTTACAATGAATAATACTTGTGGAACACGATAAAGTTAATGTATCTATATCTCATCCCAAATTGTATTACTCTCACTCGATGTCGATATGTTAAAAGAATTTTATAACAAAATTTTTAAATGAACCTTTAAAGTAGCGTCGAGTCATAAAGAGTTAGTTTAAGTTTAACTTTAGGATATGAATAATATGATTTTCTAAATAAATGGATATTTATTGATACTAGGGTACTCGACCTGGGCTTACAGAACATTGCTACACGGTGGTAAAAATATTTTTTAATTAAAGACGATAATAGATTTTATATATTTAATATATATTTTCTAGATTTCCAAACAATTAGACAAAAAAAATTATATAAAAATAGCAATTATGCATTTAAATAATAAAAATTTTAAATTTACAAGAAAAACAGTATTACTTTCCTATTAGCCACATGCTAGCAGTTAAAAGCGAAATAAATCGCCAAAGATTTCATTATATAGAGCAACTTTTTTTTAAAAAATTCTGATTATTTCAGTGTTTAATAGCGTTGTTCGATTATATATCTTTTATTATTTTTTTTTCATTTATACTTTAGTGCAGAATTTAAAATTTTGTTATGAAATATTAGCTGGAAACAAATGCTGAACTATTTACAATACTTCAAGTGCAAGCGTGGTCTTCTGCAATCGGTTTAATTTAATCGGGTAGATTAAAAAAAAAAAAAAAAAAGTGTTTAAAAATTTATTTTACAAATCATAAAACAAAGTAAAAAACTGTTATCAAACAAATCTTATTTGAAAGAACATTTTTCTTTTCTTCTTGAACGGTGTAAAAATTGAAATTGCGCGATGTTTAGAAGTTAAACAAATTGCAATAAAAGTGAAATTTATTGGTCATGTGTTGCCACCGTCAATATGACTTCAGCATTACTCACGGACATATTTTTGCCTTATAATATAGATTTTCTTTCATGTTAATTATATCCTTTATGCGGTCTTTTAGGGCAGGCTTTTGAACTTTATTAGTAGTTTCTAGTCTTTTATTTTAAGATTGTGGTGCACACATTTATTATTTTCCCCATGAGTTGTAGATGATTTTCTTGGCTGTTTCCGTTGGGTATTGAAAAGTCACGTGATAACTCAACCCCAGGAATGATTCGAAATACGGAAGAATATCTTTTAATGCAGTGTCTCTCAACCTTTTTATTTCACGGCATACGAGAGTATTATTGAGAGTATTATACGAGAGTATCATGGGTATTAACCCAGGGTTTAAGACCCATGGCGCACTAAACTTATAATGATTAAAAACCTATGAAAGGAATATGTCTTTATTTTAATTTGTTAATAACACAAACAAAATTCTTCATCGTAGATAAACAAAATGAAATATTTTATTATAATTAGTAATAAAAATATTTTTTAAATATATTCTTTACAAGATATAATTTTTGGATAAGCATACTAACAAATCTTCTCCACAAGGATCTTGCCGCAATTTATTTTCATTCTGAACATTTTTTACTGCAGGAAATCTTATTTCTCGTAAATGTAACATTGAGATATTTTTTTGTAATAATTATAAATTTACAATTGAGGGAAAAGAGATTAAATTATTTTTTTGTAATGCAATTCATTACAATTTTCTGACATTTCTTATTAAGAATATTTAAACACGGAAAAAAATTTGGAAGGAAATGCAACTATACGATACTAAACCTCATTACATAGTAAATTGCAGAATTTGGAAAGTTGCATTTAAAAGTAATTTTGTTAGTTCGTAGAATCTTGAAATAACTTTCTGCTTCTTGCCATAAAGTCAGAAGCATTACTACGTTTTCGAAGGAGCAAAAAGAGAGTAGTTTTAGCTTGGAAAGGAAATTCTCCTAACATGAATTCTTTCAAAGAAACAATGAAAGATAGCAAAAAGGTGAAACAGCCAAGAAATATTTTACCAAAAAAGGAAAAGACATAAAAAAAAATCTTTTAAATATGTGGCATAATAATCCTAACATAAAACTAAATGCAAAAGCATGCAATGAAAGGCTACAAATAATTCTATTATTAACATGAAAGAAAATAGTCAATAAATATAGACTACCAGATCAAAGATAATACTGCATACGCAGTAGCCATCTGTGAACATGTTAAATACATTTCGACCTTTTAAGAGGAGAGTGCAGTGATTCCAATAAATTATTTAATGTAACTTAAAAGAGTGATTCGTGCAGCTGTTTCTATTCAAATGTGTTCATTTGATGAAAAAATGTATCACAATTAAGAAAAATAATTACAACAAGAACTAACAATTTATAAATGATGGAAAATGTATATACATAAATTATGTTTCAATTTTATATCAGCAATGAGGAATGTATATCGTGACTATTTTTTTTTCCTTTTTTAAAAATAACATTTACATTTTTCCACAACATGATACTTTGTACAATCTATCAAATTTGCTACCACTAGTTGAACGTAAAAATAAATACATACATAACTTTCGTTCTTCTTCAAAGAACAAATGACAGCAGTGTAAACATCACAACTATTCAAATTGCTTACAAATATTTTGAAATTAGAAATGAAACTAAAAATCGTTCCAAACAATACATAACATTTCATGACATCATAAAAAATATTTCAAGTTACGTGTGACTAATAACTATGAGATAAGATATCTATACAGCTTCAAACTCACTTTTGTATTTCTTAACCTTCATTATAGTAGCTTAAAGTAAAGCATACTTAAAATCTCTGAATAATATAAAACAATTAATTGCAAAAATTATTTTTAAAAAAATTAACGAAAATTGGGAGGTAATATTTAATACCTACTAACTTACACGGTCATAATACATGTTTATCAAAGGAATAGACTCACCGCATCCATTATGGCAAAAATCAGTGAAACAAATTGTCACAGATTTATGAATTTTAACATTATATTTTATAAACTAGTTGAACTAGAATCTTTAGTGCAGTCTATTTCCCTGATAAGCACATATGAAACACATAAATTTCAAAGCATTTCATGCTTTGAAATTTTCAGCATTGTGTTTTGCAAAAAGGCAAATGGTGAAAAAAGTGATTATGAGAAAACATAATTTTAAAAGTACTCTGGTAAGTATTACATTCGCCAACCTTTAAAAACTGTACCCCTAGTTTCAATTAAGCTAAAAAGTAAATATATTGGCGATATATTTAGTTCCTATTTTAGTTTTCAATTATATATTTAATTCCTTTACACTGTTAAAATTTTCCAGCAAACTGTCCAGTCATTCGACCGTTTATAATGAAAACGGTTACATAACCTTAATTTAACTATATTCTGACCATAATATGACCAATAATAGGGTCATATACGCTTAATAATATGATCAAACAACCATTATCTTTAAAAACGGTCGAGTAATTGGGCAGTTTACTGCAGATTTTTAACAATGTGTTTATAACAGCTGTATTAGCTGTTTTATAAATGTGATTGAAAAAATAGAACTTTAATATTACATCAAAATTAGAAAATTGCTATTTCGACCGAGAACGACGTTTAAAAGATGTACAGATACCTTAATGTGAGAATTACCGAATAATTTACATTTCATTTCTTTTAACATAGAATAAAATGTTTAAGTGCTGGTGTTTTATTTTGTTGTGCCTATAAATAATACGCTGAACAGTTAGTGCACATGGATGAATAAACATTTTTCCTATAAATTATGATAAAACATTATCACTCCTAAAAAAACTAAAACATATCTAAGATCATTTAATCTTTTATTTTTATTCCTGTAGTTGTGAGTTTTCTAATTATCTATATTTTGTAAAGTGCACGACATTTAGAGAGCAATTTTAAATTGCTCCTGTGTATCTCATGTATGACTGATAATGAATTGATACTTTTCAAGATGCTGTATTCAAACCTTAGAATCGCATAGAATGTATTAAGCGGCTTTAAGGGTTTTTAAAAATAAGCATTTAGACATGGAATATACTATGTCCTATGCATATAAAAAAATTTTAAAACACAGTATGTTCCTTATCACGTCACTACTTCCAAGAGAAATGATACAGGACTGGTTCAAATAATTTTGCCTCCCTGAAAATAAAATTAAATATTTTTAATTAATATTAGTTGTTTTCTAATATTCACACCGTATCATGGTTTTACTACTCAATACTCTTAATTTACTGTATTAATAATTACCATACCAATAAAAGAAAATATGATCCTACTGGCAATTTGAGCATACGTCACCGGGCAAAACTTAATGATATTTTTCAATTTGCTGTTTCTTATGTCAAAATATCCTTAACAGCTGTATTATTGTTGTAATACAGTGAAGAACTGGCCCTGAAAAGATTATTTATGATGCCATTAATTAATGCGATTCTAAGGTTAATACAACAGCATGAATTCTTTTGCGCTTCAAACATACCTATCTTCAATGTGTACATTAGACCTTAAAAAGCATATTCTTTCTACAGTTCAACAAAGTTCAACATTTTTAACACATGAAACTAAATGTTCATATCTTCTTCAGTAAACTTCGTTTTGCTTCGTAATTGCATATAACTTTGATAAATATCTTGCCACATTTTCCTTAAAAAACTAGTTGATGATAGTTCATCTTCAACGAATGTGATTTACGTGAGAAATGAAGAAACAGTTGTTTCAGAGCAAATTTAAGAAGAAAGTCTATTAAATATTTTAGTTCATGTTCAGAATCCTCTAAATTTAGCTCTGTATAATTGTTCAGGTCCAACTGCTTTAAGTCAGACAAAAAAATTTACCTTTTTAAAAGGCATGACTTTCGTCTTTTAAGAAGCACCTCTATGCATATATCATAAATAACCACTCATAAATACAGTGATTGTGCCGGAATACCAACTTTCAGCTGCAAGTGTTCACAGTAAAAGGATGTGGAACAGAATAAGTTTCAGCGTCCCTAAGCTGTGGTTGCAGCGGCGGCTGCTGCCGCCGCGGCAGCCGCCGCAACTGCAGATGAGCCTTGTCTGTTAATCTTGGGCTGATGACGCTTCATATGAAGGGCCAAATGATCTGATCGGGCAAATGCACGATCACAAACTCTGCATTTAAATGGTTTATCACCCGTGTGTTTCCTCGTATGTCGTGTGAGCTCGTCTGACCGAGCGAAGCGCCAGTCACACTCCACCCAACTGCATTTATACGGCTTCTCACCTGTAAAAATTAAAAATACATTAAGTGAAATAATTTTATAAGTAACGAACAACTTTTTTTACATAACACTAAATGGAAAACAATAGTTACAAGTGTAGGAAATAGTGAAAAAAAAGTGTTTCTAACATTTAAAATTAACAATAAACAAAGATAAACCAGCCGTTCTAACAGCCTATTGCGACTCAGATTGGGCCGGCGACCGAGAAGACAGAAAATCTACAACAAGAAACGTACTGAAACTTGGAGATAATCTCCTGTCGTGGGTTTCAAGAAAACAAAACTGTGTGGCGCTTTCTACCGCGGAAACCGAGCACATTTCAGTCTCTAATGCAGCGCAAGAAATTCAATGGGTCTTGAACCTATTAAAGGACCTAGAACTATTCCAAGACTTACCACTAATAATATACGAAGACAACACCGCTTGTATAAAACTAAGTGAAAACAAAAAACACCAAGCTCGCGTTAAACATATTGACATCAAATATCACAACGTAAGACATCTAAAAGAAAGGGTATCATAACATTGAAATACTGTCCATCTAAAAAGACGATTGCAGACATATTCACCAAACCGCTCCCCAAACCTCATTTTGAGGATCTGAGAAATCAACTTCAAATTTTACCATCACAAGCTTTAGATGAAAAGTGGGGTTGTAGGAAATAGTGAAAGAAAAAAGTGTTTCATCTTTCGGGAACAAGTTTGTGAACAGTTTGTGAATTATGCCCGCGCCAACAGATAATACGACAAAAACTCACTAGATGGAGACACCACGGAATTTTCCTTGACTGGCAAACAGAGAATGGATCTGCCAATTCAACTGTTTTCTTTTTCTAATGTGACTTTCGTATTTTGATCTGACTAATGAACACTCTCTACATTTACTTTCGAAAAACCTTTAGATGGTCGTTTCCTGTGATTATATGAAGACCTATATAAATGGTCTTTTATTTTACTTATTGGAAGCATAATTTTGCTCCAAAAAAAAAAAAAAAATCCATCCCATCTAACAATTAAACTCTAAACTTTTTCTTTCTATCTTATAACTATTTAATCTAGAATTTGCTATATCAAAATTATTAACTTTAAATGTTATTTCATTAAATTAGTGAATATCTTCAGTGCATATCATGACGATCATTCAATGGAAACACACACATTCTTAATAAAAATTATACACACATTCCACCCGGGCTCCCGTGCGATGTATGGATGAAACAATTGGATATTTTTTATCACAGGTAAGCAGATTTTTCTTACCTAATTTTGAGTATTGTATATATAAATAGTAGAGGGTTTAAAAATGTTTTATCAATGATTAAATAATGATTTTATAGTGAGCTAACTACGACCTTTAATAAGTAAAAACTAGTAAGACAAATCATGCATCACGTATAGAGGGAGGGGGGGGAGAGGGGGTCCTATGCACACGAAAAAAGGGGGAGAAAATTTACAATTTCAGCATTTCTCCTGATCCCACAGACCTGAATAATCTGAGGGAAACAATTAAAAAAAAAGGAAAAATTTTCTATTACAATGATATTTCGGATTCTGTAGACTCCAAAAAGTGCAGCAATTTTCATTTTTTGCATTAGCTCGGGTTCCGCAAACCCCCGAAACCGAGAGAAAGGACTATATACTAAATATAAAATATAAACTAGAGATTTCAATTAAAAACAGTTTTCATATATGCTGTACACTGGATAAATTATCAAAATAACCCCACTCCCAGGACCCGCCAGGAGTTAAAAGCTGCGCTTTTGGAAGAATGTCTTTGTTGCCACAAACATCTATTGATACTCTCATAAACAGTATGAGAGCTCGTTGTGAGGCTTGTATAGCAGTGCACGGTGGTCACACTCCATATTAGACAGATTTTTCCCGAGATAAATGCTTTATGTCTGATTCATGATTTAACACTTTTTGATATGCCCTGTATCTTAATTCAAAATTAAAATCTTTTCCATATTGTTGTGCTGCAATATTCTTTCTCCCATTGTAATATACCTCTGTGCCAAATTTCGTGTCAACACAGGGAATAGTTCATCAGTTTTCACAGATTTTATGTTTATGACCTTAATTTTGGACATGAGTGTATTTTCAATATGTTTCCAATTAGTGCGATTTTTGATAGATACAACGCAAAATAGAACAGACAAGAGACAACTGATTAGACAGCTGAATGGTAGGTATATTTACATAAAATTTAAAATGGGCTTTGCGGCACATGATGTCACAGCCCAGAGCTTTTGGCATTTTGATTCTCCTGAATGCCAGTATGCCGCCAGCAGACGAATTTTAACCAAGACACAGGTTGCATGCATAAAGTTAAACCGAAATTTTTCAAGTTTAGCGAATGTTCTCGGATACAGAACGACATTTTGAATTTATATTACTAAATATTAAGTATCTCTACCGATACAACAATGGATTTTTTCGCGGTATTTTTAACAAATAAACATTAATAACGCTAATACTCGATGCTAATATTCTAATCTAAATACCGCCAGCAGGCGAATTTTAGCCTCGACCCCAGGTCACGTGAAGAAAGTCTATTGCGTATGTCCATTCTGGTATACCGCAAAAAGAAAGCATATTTCAACTAACATACATTTCATTTTTATATTTCAAAGAAAACTGATACGATTTCTTAACTTTTATCAAGTAAATTATTAGTTATGCAGATTTAAGAAATTTTTTAAATATTGGAGGTAATACAGTGTTTGTTCACTAAAATGCATGGGAACGGAGTGTAAAATAGTGGGGTCATTTCACCGGAAGAGATTGTGAAGGAGAGATTGACGCTAAATCTCAAATGCCAACTTCTTAAGGAAAAAGTCAATCCCCCCCCGTTCCTATAAAGTCGCTCATTCACTAGAAAAGCAAATTTCCAAACAAACTTTGGGAATTTGCCTCCGATAATATTTTCAGGCTAACAGGCAGGAAGCGAAGCAAAGTTGATTTCTGGGGTATAAGTGGGGGGTTTAATGTCATGGGGAACTACAGATCTAGGACTACAGATTTGGCGAACTATCGCACTAACATAATTCGAGGTATTTAACATTATATTTAATGGAATTCAATTCAGAATATATTTTCTACTGACTAATTGGATTAATGCAATAAATGAGCAAAAAATTTTAAAATACTAAATTTAAAATTATGAACACGCTGTGGCAGATATTGGAAAGTACAATTTTGAAAGAAATTATAATATCAAACTGCAGTCCTGTCACAAACATTGAAAGTCAGTTTGATGTGAATATCCTAAAATTTGACTAATTCTAATGAGGTGGAAAAAAAGTGAAAGCATTTTAAATTTGTAGAGATGGTGTGACAGATTTTATAATGCGCAATCTTTAAATTAAAGTTTGTAATTTCTGATTCTGCCTAGTTCTGTTTGATACTATATAAAGTAAAGTGCAACACAGTTTTAGCTTTGACGCGCGTTCCAAAAGTATGTTTATTAAATTAATAAACTATTCAATAAGTTGAAAGGGAATATGAATAAAATAACCAAAAGCACTAAACATATTATTATATATTTGAATGAGAAGATACACAGAATCATTCCCCCTAAAATTACTACTCATTTTGATGCTAAATATAAGTATTTCAACAAATCAAAAAGGTAGTAAAAAAAGTAATAATGTAAGAAGAAACTAGTTCATATACACGAGAAACATATTAACTCCTTAACAGTTTTGCCCGTAGACCGTACGAGCAAGATAAGAGCTTTGGGATACCAAAATTTTTAATAGTAATCTTCCGTTAATTTAATGACAGGGATTTTCAGATTAAATAAAACAAAGTTTTCAGTTCAGAGAAAATGGTATTTTGCTCATATGTTTAGTTTATTGTATTTTAAAAGAATAAACTGTTAAGGGGTTAATAAACACATTATGAGAATAGAGAACTGAAAGTTAAAAATATTACATAAACAACTGAAGCTGATTGTAACAAAACCAAAGATATAATTAAAAATATTCAAATTAATTTAAGTACTACTTTAGCAAACATTACAATTTTAATATAAACCACATGTACGTTTGCATTGTAAAGTTTTACATATATTGCATCGAATTTAACCTTTTAGAAGAAAACCGTATTTAAGCAATTAAAAAAAAATAGATTTTATTCACATTATGATAAAGTCGAGATCTATTTCCTAGATAGTAAAATTTGTTATAATAAATTTACAGGAACTGTTTGCGAGAAGAAATATGCTTTCTATAGCAGTTAAACTAAATGCAACATATTAAGTCAAGTGTCTGAAGTGGTTCAATTGATTATTGTGAATATTAACCACTAGCACCATATAACTAATATTCACAGTTATTTATTTCATAATTAGTCCATATTATCCTAATATTTTGAATTTTTCCTCTGCTTATGTGCAGCTGGTGAAAACATAGCTATAGATTACTTGATACAAATCAAATTTCTCTGAATTTTTTTTAATTACATGCATATTAATTTTTATGTTAACTAAACAGTATTTTTTTAGATTTAAAATATAATTAATGTTGGATTTTACAACGTAAACTCTCTCTCTGAATGTGCAGTATTTGTTCTCGAAAATGGCATTGATCATGGCCGTTCGAAACTGGTACAGCGCGGCGCACTAAAATTTTCACGATGCGTTGTGATGCTAAATATGTTTAGAATAACATTTATGTGAGTATGTGTTTGTGCATGGGGGTCTATCCGGTAGTGAAAAAAATGCATAAAATAAAATACTGTACTTTGAGAGAATAAGATTTCATATCTTGTAAATTAAGAAAATATACCACTTAATGTTTATTATATTAATTTTAATGGTAACTGAAAATATATTTAGTTTTCATTATGATAAGAAAAAGACAAATTCCACAATGCATTTCCTATTCGAATATTTCTGTCTGAGTATGTATGTATAGTTTAAATGAGGCATTGGTTGCATCATTAAATAATGTTTTCATAAAAGAAAAATTAGATGAAATAAACACTACTCTTTAAGGATTAATTTCGTAGATTTATTTTGCGAATTGGGAAATCGATACCGAAATTAATACTAAGATATTTAAAACATAATGTAACAGAAAAATTGCATTTTTGATACATGTAAACAATCTTGGCGATCTCCAAATTTGGATTCCTTTTTACGCCACTCTTTCTAGAGAAACCTCCTTTTCCAAACATATGAAAAAAAAATTACCACCCCCCAAGATGAAAAAAAAAATTATATATAAAAAAAATCCGAGGGTTTCCCCAAAATCAAGATTCACTCGACACCCTGAGTCCACTGATTAATCGTTTTCTGCTCACCCCCCTTCTCTATTTGTCCTAAAATGCGACGTGCAATGCTTTATACCGCGAGATTAATGGGCAATTGATTGCTTATGGAGGGAGGGATATGTTAAAGGTAAAAGATGCTCTTAGATATATATATATATATATATATAATATATATATATACACCGAAAGAAAGTTGGGGGCTCGAAGCATAAGGCGCGAGCAACTTTTCCAAATGCTAACCCCCTTTTCATAAGCTTCCCAAGAAATCTCTTAAATTTTTTTTCTCCATTTTTTTCTATTCTTCGTCTTTTAGTATCTCCGCAAAAGTGGCCACAATATATCTGATCATTTGTATTCGAGATTCCCATAAGTGTCACTTAAGAAAAGGAAATGAGACTGCTAATGTTGATAAGGGACCGTACTCAGCTGAAATTTGAGTTTTGATTTCCGGATTTTGAGATTTCCCCTTGATCGAGGATTTCAAAAGAGACGATTGATCTTTTTTAAGAGGATGTTTAACTAAAATATTAGGAATATTATACGAGAGAGAAAAAAATAAGATTGCAAGGAATAGCGGCACATTGAGAAAAACCACTTCAAAACTTAAAGGAAAAAACACAATTTTCCCACCCAGGACCAATATCCATTGGTCTGGATATTTTAAATCTTGATTTTTTTTTTTTTTTTGTGTTGTGCAGCATTTTAATTTGTAGATTTTAATTTGTAGATTTTTTTTTTTTTTTTTTTTTTTTTTTTTTACTTAGACCATATTATATATGCTGCAATACTTATTTTAAAAATTATATACATGCTCGTATTAAATTTGTAAAATTTTGCTGCTTACATTACAAATAATATAATAAATTGGGGTTACTTGGATCCACAACAACAACAACAAAAAAAAAAACTAGAGTGACTGCTCTAGACTTTCTGAACACTGCTGAACGTGTTCAGAAAGTGAAAGAAAAAACTACAAATTTCTGACAGAATGAAATCGGTTGGATTTGAACGCAAGACCTCCCATTTTGAAACTAGAAACATTGCCTACACTTAAATACATCGCCGCAATATTTATCACTTACACTCTTGTCACATTTCCTTGGTGATTTTCCCTACAGAATCTGTCGCAAAATGGTTTGAAAATGAATTAAATACCTAATCCGTCGGCCGATCTGTACAAAAATCTATACAGTTCTTGCGAGAGTGGTTCATAACATATTCGCCATACGGGAGCTCAATCGGAAGTACCGTCTGAAAATTATACTGTTCATTCACAGTCACACACACACAGAAATCATGATTACAATACTTTCCTTACACTATGTGTTCAGAAAGTAAAAAATGTTTTAAATTAGTCTTGGATCTACTGTGTTGAGAGAATTGACGTTATTCAATATTGTTGAATTATATCACCGACAATAGCACCGTAGAAACAAGGCTGATTTAAGGACAGACTAATTTTTTTTGTGGGTCCGAGTAACAATGGTTTACGGTACTCGCGTAACAAAACAATATTGGACCAATATTATTTGTGTTGTTCATAGCCAATATGTTGTTCCTTGACAATATTGGCTTAAAATATTGCCCCAACATTGATGTGTTTACATATTCCCAACATTGCACCAATATTAGCATTTTATTGCAAAGAAAACTATGCTAAATACTATGCAAAGTCAATATTTGTGTAATAGTGGCATTTCAGTACAAATAATTCCAGTGTAAATAGAATATTTAACTAATATTTGAAATTCATTAGAAGGATTTTAGAGGATTTTCAATATTATTGCAATATTAGGCCCCAATATAACCAATATTGCTCTATTAGGGTAATTCCATTTATCTTGAATACAACATTTTAAAAATACGACCAGGTATGTCGAAATATTTAAGATGAAGCAAACAGTGTAATAGTGTTATGCTACAGAAATTGAGCTGATAAGGAACATAATTTAACAAAATTAATTTCTTCTTTTGTATCCCGGAGAATACTTAATTTGTTCTCTATTTCACTTTATAATTTCTTCAAAATCTCATCATTAAAATGTGCTAAACCAAACTATTTTTTTTAAACCTGTTATAACACACAGTATATAAGGAGAAAATGTTTTGAACGTTTCATGAAAGCTCAGAAAAAGCAAAGCATTTCGAACGAATAGATGCATTATCTAAAAGAGCATTTGCAATGCCTATGAGCAGAGTTAGTTCCATTGGTTCCACTGGGGTCTTTACGAATACCACTATTTTCAAAAAATACTTCGTGGTATCTTTCTATTGCAAATGTTGCAGAAACTACCTGGAGATACTTGTTTGGAAAAAGTGGTATTCAGAAAACGTACCAGTGAGAGTTAGAGGATGTTTGCGCTTTAGCCAGATGAAGGAGTTCTTCAAAACACATTACTATCGCTGTGTTGTTAGTATATTTAAGAAGTTTGCCCTTTATATAAGTTGTAAAGTATGAATTAATTTTTAAGCTTACAACCTTATCTTTTTTTTCTTTCTAGCACCCAAGTTCTAGCATTTCCGCTATTTATCATCAATGAAGCATATGCTTTTGTTTTAATTAGTTTTAATGTCATAAATTTTATTAAACAAAAAAACCTTACTGCCTTTAAATATAAAAAAAAATTAACACACAACTATTAATATGAACTTTTGTAATATTTAAAACAATAACTTTAGTCTATTAAAACACTATACTCTACTTATGGTACAAACAGCCATCTATCCTATTAAAATCTGTGCGCCGCATCTCTGCGTGTGTATGAGCTCTAACTCTTCACAGGAAGTGGAGTACGGTGTCCAGACCCGGTACCATTCCACACAGAAAAATCCAGAGAAGTATTTCCATTCATTCGCTAAGGAATACGACCATGATTAGCAGAGATATTAATTTAAAACCCTCATAGAACGCTAATTAACGAGCTTTCATTGTCCCGGTGATCGCTGCCGCGCATGTCCAAGGGATACAATACGTGGTTCTTCAAGAGTAAAGATAGTAAACGTTCAGTTTCTTTTAAAAATCGTGATCGCCGGCGCTACTATAGAGTTACAAAACAAAAGAAAAAAATGTATGTATACACGGTTACCTTTCTGGTACTGATAATACTTTTTTCATTTAAAAAATTAGGAATATTTACTATTTCAATAATAATAATAATAATAATAATATGGAGTTCATTCTCACATTTTCGTCTTTTAAGCATTTTAAAATCGCAATCACTAAATCCCCTAAGCTGTTATAAAAAATCCCAAAAATACTTACGTTTAGGTGGCACTTTCCTGGTTGTAAATCTTTCGCTTAAAGAAATATAAATATTTACCATTTAAAAATACATTTTCTGAAGGTCGTTATCAGATTTTCCGTTTTTCTGCCCTTTCAAATCGCAATCCCTGGGTCCCTGATAAAGTTATTAAAAAAAAAAAAAAAAAAAAAAAAAAAACTACGTTTAGATGGCACCTTTCCGGTTCTAACAGTACATTTCGATTAAAAAAATATTAATATTTACAATTAAATAAAAAAATCTGACGGTCGTTTTTATATTTCTCGTTCTTGTTATTTTTCTGCCTTTTAGATCGTAGCCGTTTTTTTTTTTTTTTTTTTTTGTCTTAGTGCATTAGGAGATACGTGTTAGAAACGTGTTACGTCTACACGTTAGAAATTGAATCGTTAATATGGCAATAACTATAATGAGGCATATAAGTACACTGATTCCATTAGAGGGCGCTGTATAATCTCAGCTCTATTATTTAGGTTTTCCCCAAGAATTTATAGTGAGAATTGAAAGTGTAATATGTCTAAATGTCAGAAATTAAATCAGCAGCTACTCTAACGGTGGCCTTATAGAGGCCGCACGCGCCCGACTACGCTGTCGAAGGCAATGCCCCCCCCCCCCCCCCCACCACACACACACACAAACTTCAGGTTCGTTTGGGAAGATTTGGGTTTAAAAATATAAAATCATACAAATTCGAAGGTACACGCTGTCGATGGCGAAGATGATCCTAACACTAGGTTCGTTTGGAAAAGTTTAGTTTAAATATATAAAATCATACAAATTCGAGATTCGTTTGCAAAAACAGATCAGAGAATATGCAACATGTCCGGGTGTACGCTGCTGAAGGCATTGGGCCCCAAACACTTAGTTTGTTTTATTCCAGATTCGTTTGATTCGAGGTTCGTTTGGCAAAGCCAACAAGCGTAGCAGGCGAAGCCTGCTAGTATTTATTACTTTTTGAGAAATTCTCCATAATCCTCTAGGTTTTTAAAACTCTATATTATAGACACAGGGATTATCTTGAAATATATCACTATAATTTTTGTTGTAAAAAGCTTGGATGAACTAATTATACTCACTTTTCAATTCATTTTTAATACTATACTGACAAAAGGAAATATACTCTTTGTAAATTCATGGAGCTTCGACAGATGAAAAAAAAATTACGATCCAAACATTATCTCTTCATTTTTTGTTATTTTAATTGATGTACTCACATCAGAGAGTAAAATAAAGAGCAAGGCGTGACCTACGGATAGTGATCAGCCTTAGAAGAAACTTGAATACTTATCTTAATTATATCTCAAATGATGCAATTTTAAGGCGCTGAAGCAAAATTATGAATATTAAAGCATGGTATCTAGGGGCGGGGAAAGAAAATTTGCAAAGATTTGTACTTATTATATGTTTAAAAGAAATGTAGTAAAACTGAACTTAGAAGAAACACATCAAAGCATTAAAAAAAATTAGTAAAAAGTAGCCTCAAAGTAGCCAAACACTTTTGTCAATTCTTGCGCAATGATCTTCAGATACAAAAATTGTAAATGATTGAAATGATATGAAACTGCATTAAAGATTACTTAATTTGCCATTGAATCCGTACAAATAATATCTAATTTATGGCCAATGTATACATTTCTACTTCAAATTTAATTACAAGGGAACATTATTTATATGTCTTTCATTTGCATATTTTTATGTGAGCATTATGAAAGCTCCAATCTTTAAACGTTCTTATGAAAATATATTTCATTTAACAACGTAAATTAATTAATTTCAGATGTACATTATCTTGAACAACTGAGTCCAACATTCATTATCGAGTAAAAAATTCCATTCCATCTCAGATTCCCCCAGTCCTTTTTGAAATTCATAGAAAAATGTCTCTTGCGTTCAGACAAACTTTTTTGGAGGATTCAAACGATATTAAAGAGCATTGGAGGTCACTTATTTTGCCATTGAATCTCTACTCGTAAAATTATTTACTTTATGGCGAATGTATACATTTAAACTTGAAATTTAATTATAATGAAGCATCATATGTATACGTTTCTTACATATGCACTTTTATGTGAGCATTAGGAAAACTTTGGTTCCAATACATTCTTTATATGTTCCAATGAGACGATATTTCATTTATACGACATGAATAAATTCTTTATTTAAATTATACGTTTCTTTGAACAAGCCAGTCCAGCATTTATTTTCGAATAAGAAAGGATCAGGTCCATAAGCCGTGTTTTTGGCCCATGAAATAGACTAAAACTCGATTTTGTTGTGCTGACTTAATTATTTCATTTTTTTTAATATTAGAAGGTTTTATACTAAACGATTTAAACAATAGTCTTTGCATTTTGTACGGATTTATATGACTTACACAAGCTCAAAGTTCGTATTATTCGTAGATTTTGATGAAAAATACGTAATTTCTCCTAATTTTACCTCAAGAATTTATATGAGCACAATCGTGCAACACTTTCTTCTTTACATATTTTATAAAATACATCAAAATGTACAATATAGGTGAAAATAAAAGTGTTGCAAAGCTGCGCTCATAGTAAAATATTAAAAAATATATTAAAAATTGAGGTAAAATTAGGAGAAATTGCGTATTTTACATCAAAAACTACGAATAATACGAACTTTGATCTTGTGTAAGGTATATAAAAACGAACAAAATGCAAAAAGTATTGTTGAAATCGTACAGGATAAACCTTCTAATATTAAAAAAATTAAATAATTAAGTCAGTATAACAAAATCGAATTTTAGTCTTATTTCATGGGCCAAAAACACGGCTTATGGAACCTGATCCTTTCACTACTATTTGATGGAGTGGGGAGATCTCCAGGGAAAAAAATATAATATACACAATTCTATTGTAAAGAGCATATTTTTATATGGAGCAGAAGGATGGAGAATTATGGAGACAGAAAGAAAGAAATTAGCAGCAGTGGAAATGGATGCCCTAATAAGATCATGCAGGATACCAAGAATAGAAAGAATGAGAAATGAAAGAATCAAAGAAATGATGAAAATATAGGGAACCATATTAGACGATCTCCAAAAGATGCAATTAATCTGGTATGGTCATGTTAAAAGAATGAGCGATGAGAGACTACCCAAAATCGCATTTAATTATAGAACAACCAAAAAAGGAAACGAGGAAGACCACGAAAGATCTGGATGGATGGTATAAAAAAACCTATGAGAGATAGGGGTCTGGAAGACGAATGGACCCTTGACCGGAAGAAAGGGAGTGGTCTCTTGTAGATTTTTCGGATGGCAGCACCTGACGCCATAAACCGAATTTATATATATATATATATAATTTCACTCCAGGTCAGATTAGTCCTTTTTGAAATACCTAGAAAAACCCTTTAAACAAACTTTTATGAGGGATGGAAATAAGATTATAAGAATTGCGCATTAATGTCCACTTATTTTGTCTAATTAAAATAATTCAAGTCTAATTCAAAACAATTTTAATAGTGTGAATAAAAGTAAGCAACGTTATTAAAATATATTTCTAGAAATGCATTAATACATTCGACCTCTCATTAGTACTTCGATTTTAATTTTCAGTTATATGTTTATAGTGGCAGTTTAAGTCTTATCATTGCTTTACTGTATTTATGAAGATCTGAGATCCCTTAGTAGTCGTCTTTCTTTCTGCATTTATGAAAATAAAAAAAAGTATGAAGTTATGTACAAACAATTTGTATAAACTTTAGTCTTTTGAATAAACAAAAAATGTACATGTAATAAACAGATAAATATATCTAAGTCATCAGCATACGTTCATAAATTCCGAGTAGAGCACCGTTTACACATCTTTCAAGATATAGTCTCTAAAAAGAGTATAACAAGTTGGAAATTGTACGTCAAACGTTACAAACGAGGTGCGTTCGTACTATAGCTAGTTATATAAATATTCAGATCTTGATGTTTTTTAATTCTGTGAAATGAATTCTATCGTCTGCAGATTAATTTCTGTAATAAAATAAGTATCTCGGTCGCTTGACGGTTAAACTTCGAAAGCTCCTATAAAAAGAAAGCACCGATTAAAAAAAAAAATTCAGATTTCTTAATAAATGTTTTTATTAATATTTTCTAAAGTTTTGATTCGATTTTTAAAAAATTGGAAATGTCTCGACAAAATTCTGCAAAGATAATATATCTTAAATTTCAAACCATTCAATTGGGTAGTTTTTGCGTTGTTATATGCGGACGGACGGACGGACCAGACGACAATAGGTGCTACGTATTTATATAATTACGAACGCACCTAAAAAGGGTAATATCAACACATTTATACATTACGAGAAGCCAAGCATACGTATAATTCGAATAATATATTTAATTGAAATTAAGTACATTCTAACTTATACGTTTAAGGTATAACTTTCAAGTGAAATTTAAAAGAGTGCATAAGAGTGCAAAAAATGAAAATTTATCATAATTTTTATTGCAAAATTTGATTAAGTAGGTTTATTAAACAGGTCTTTGTACCTTTTGACATAAATAAGTGTAACAATATAAGAATTACGGAATATGAAGGGAAAATAAAGACACATAAAAAAAATTAAGCCAGACTGAAATTTCTTACTCCCGCAAATATTTCAAATTCAAATATTTTGGATAATTAATAATATTTTTTTCTGTTAAACTACTTTTGAAATGATTTCGAAACGTAATAATTATTTTCAAAAAGCTAATTAATTATTAAGTCCTGCTTCTATTCTTATTGCAGTGATTGCACGTACTTTCGCCTAAAAAAGAAAGATCATGACTTCTAAACGTTTTGACTTTTATATTTGCGATTTTTACTTTATCAAGATAAGTGCTGAAATTGAAGTGATATTCAATCAAACGATGTTGAAACAATTTCAATGAAGCTTTGCAAATAAGCAATTAACCTTCATTTGCTTTTATCGAAGATAATTTCCATAAATCGGAGAAAAAAGATTTAAAAAAATGCAGCAAATTTTCAGTGACATTTTTTGCAGAAGTTGTTTGTCCAATATAAAATACTGAAAAAAGTTTATGTAGAGCGAAACAGTAGTAGTTTTTTCCTTAGTGGGTGTGTACTTCTAAACTTCGTCTAAAACAATGTGAAATTGTGAAGCTATTAAGTTGCACACTCTTTGGAATTTCAGATTTCAGTTTGTATAAGCAAAGATTTTAAAAAATTATTTTATGTTTTAAGCATTACAATAACAAGAGGTCATTTGGAAAAATGTTTGATTATTTATACTGGAAGCATAATATAGGTGAACCATTGTTTTTTATTGAAAACTAATAGATTTTTTGCAATTAGTATATTTTTTTGGATTGAACCCTAACAACAATTATGTGAAAAATATCAATTATGGATTCAAATATACTTTTGAAATTTATTAAAAGCTATGCATTTTTTATTAGCCGCATGCCAAACGTTAATAGCCGTAGAAATCACTACTTATAGTGGCCTTTTTTATTCTGATCATTTCAGCGGTTTAAGCACGTAGTTCTATAGTGATGAAGCTAAGGAAGTACTGTCTGTTAAATTTGTGTTTTATTTATATTATTTTATTTATTTTTTAATGAAGTGCGAATTTCGTTATGGATTATTTACCCAGAAACAAATGCTGAACTATTTATATTGTTTTAAGTGTAAACAGATTAATCCTTCGCAATCAGGTTGCCCGCCATAGAGATAGCTTTTTTTTTTTAAAATTCACGCTTGAAAATTATTTTTAAAACAACAAAAAATCAATCTATTGAGATACAGTTTTCAAACAAATTGCATTTGAAAAAAATATTTTTGTCCTTTTCGACGGTGTAAGAATTGAAATTGTACGATGTTTAGAAAAAAAAATGTAGTAAAGGCGAAATGTTTTGGTCAGATGGTTGCCACCGTCAATATGAACGTCAGCGTTACTCACGGACATGCTTTTACTTTATGATATAGACGTTGCTTCGTCAATCTAAAGTATTTTTTTTTTAAACAAAATCAAGAGATTTTTAATTTACCCCATATTTTACCGCTTCTAAAAAATTTGTATTTTCATAAAAGAATGTTATTACAAACTATCTTGTATACGGGACAATGTTACAATTTTCTATTACAAAATGTGTCTATTGTTAATATAACCACTGAAATTATCTGTTTTGCAATTACTCAGCAAAACTCGGTTTTACTTGGCAATAATATTGACTAAAATAACACTTGTTATGTAATAAAGTTGTAATAAAAAAGATTTGGTATTATTAAATTTGAAGAGAATTTTGGTATTTTTTTCACATAATTATTTAAAATTTTATAAAATAATGAGCCGTGTGAGATTAAAAATTAGACAATTTCAAATATCTGAAAAAAAAAAAAATCATATATATTATTTCTGTTGTTAACATCCTTTTTTCTCTGCATTTACAAAACGCATAAAAATGAATGGGGTATCATTGGAAGGGTTTTTGAAACGGCTTCTGACATAACACTCACATGTCGTTAAAACATTTTTTTGATTAAAAATTGGAGTTAAATAAAAAATTAAATCAGCATTGTTTTTATAAATGAAATAAAACTTTTATCTCAAATCAATGTTACCACAAAAATAAAATACAGCATGATATTATGATAATATATAAACAAAATAAATTTGAAATGTTTTGGTGAAAAAGACATCATCGATCGATCGAAGCAGTGGTATTTCACGTCTAGCCTAAAAGTAGCTTTGTTATATTAGATTAAACTGTATTTTATAATTATTTAATTTATTTTCTTTGTCCCATGTTTTTCCCAAAGCGAATGGCGTCATCCTCTAATGCAGTTAAAATACGATAGTTATCTTTTTTTTCCTCCCGCGTGCCTTTTGCTATCTTCAACCATTTTTTACTGTAACTTTGATGCAATACATGAGATGATATTCTGGATTGACTAATGTTGGTTGCAGATATTTTTATCCTTAATTTCTCCTTAGAAGTTTATACCTGCATCGAAAAACATTAGATATTTCTAAAAAATATTAGATTGCAGTGCGAAATCTTGCACTGGTCAATAAAAAATATTAAAATTGTACTTATAATGTTTAAAAGGGACACTTATCTCGTAGGCTCAACACTTCAGTTCAGCATCCGCGTACACCAGTGCGATTTGAGATTTAGCAACTTCAACTGCGTGTCACTTTGGTGGCAATAGAGTGATAATGAAATTTGATGAGTAATTCAACTGTAATATTTATTTTTATCAAAAATTTCATTTTTGTTTTTCATTTTGTTAATGAAAAATGTAAATTAATGAAAGCATGTTTTCAAAAAACGCTGACATTTGAAATTTTGGTCGTTGCGAATTCGCACTAATGTGGAGCGCACTGGAACCCTTTCCGGTGTGCAGCTCAACGCCTAATTTTAATCCCAAACTTGCATTCGACACCAATAATATTTAATAAATTTTTGCTTCTACAATAAAAGCTTAAAATAAGGAGTTCTTATTTTCTAAAAAAAGTCGTTTGTAAATTCCGATGTCAGTCAGTAATTTCTCATTTTACGAACAGGTTTTGTCTGTGCCGGAAAGGGTTAACATCTATTTTAGTACGCAACATAAATAAAAAATACAATATTACTTGTGAAAATTCGATAAACCTGAGAGGTCCTGTATCAAGACGATGGTAAAATATGGGTTAAAAGAAGCAAAAAATTCGTCAGAAAGATTTGTTAAGGTATTACATAATCTGCATATTTTAAGGCTGCTCTCAAATCCAAACTGGCTACTTTTTGACACATTTTTAAATTCATTTTTGTCCGTAAACGCTTTAAATTGGCAGGTGTTCTTATTCAAAAACTATGTAATAAAACAGTTTCAATTTTCGGTAAAATCAGAAGACCTTTAGAAAAGACTGTCGAAGTGAGCGTTTTGAACCGAATTTCAGGACGCGAGAGCTCAGGAAATGAAAAACTCTCGTCATGAGGCAACAATCGTTTATAAATCAATATATAATTCATTTATCAAACAATTAAAAACTGCTCGATTGCAAATTACTTCAATTATCATGCCTGCAAGCGTCATGATTTTACGTTTAAAAATGAGCCAGAAAATATGTCAGGAAGTTTCATGTTGCTGAGCGGCGAAAACTATCTTTTTGAGAACCGCCTTAAGTTTTCTGTCTAAATCACTAATTTACATATTACACATTCGCTTTTCATATTCGTATTGGTAGCGCGTAAAGTTAGATGTTTGATATCAAGAAAAGATGTTTTTTTAATCAAAAGTCTTCAATAACTTTGCAGTCTGCCTTTCCATTTATAATGCACACTATGAATTTCCAACCAAAGAACTTGCTATGAATGCACGCCGAGGAGTACGTAGTTATTAGGACATTTTTTAGGATAATAAATTCCTTAAACCAAACATGGTCACGCTGACGATAAAAAGCAGTTTTTCTTTCAGTGACTTGCCACATTTTTATAACTGACTGATATAATAAATTTATATCTCTTGTTACTGGAAATTAATGGATTAAATATTCATGATAGAATGAAAGGTTTTTTTTTTCCCTCAAAGTATTTCCGCTTCGCAGGTGTGTGAACAGATATATTCCTTAAAGAACCTAAACAAGTGCTTCCGTAATTTATTCACACCTCCCCAAAAAGTCAGAAAGTCACATTTTCAAGGAAATCTTTAAAGGACCTAGACAACTCGGAAGTAGCACGACATCTTATCACCCCCCCCCCTTTAGCCGAATAAGAACGAAGGTAAAAGGTATGAAAAAGAAAAATTGGATAGGGGATTCTACAATACAAAGTCCCCAGATATCGAGGCGTGAGATTTTCTAGCGCTCATGCATATATATGTATCTACACCTACGGGCATCTGTACGGACATTCATACAAGAATTCTCCCCGTCTTTTCTAGAATATAAAAAAAACTGGTTACGCTTAAAAAACTGTAAAAAAAGCAACGGCACGCGAATTTCCACACAGATTAGTGTAATCCCCTCTAAGTCCTATTTTGCGGCAATTTTCGGGACCAACAAAGGATGTATAAAACGGTGTAAGATATAAAAACATTTCTTTCGCCTTCATATGGTAACAAAAGGATTAAAATGTTCAAGAAATAGTAATCTCTAGTCCTGTTCATTTTTTTCCCAGGTCATTATGTTTTTGTTAGTATTATAATATCAAGATGATGCTAAATGTGTTGAAAAGCGGTGCTAAGAATGAGCTCAAAAGATAACTGTTTGTCACGGTTTTAAGGCGTACCTAACACACCTATGTTTTCGTTTCTTAGTGTAGCGTATTATGTGGGACAAGAAAAAACGTGTAATACCATCTATAATGTAAAGTGCCACTAGTACATTTATTTAAGGTGACAAGCTTTCCTTCCATGACAAGCAATGATTGTTCCATAACCTTCATTTTTCAAGCTAGTAGTCAAAACTTACTTTTTATTAAAGATTTATGCTAAACACTTATTTTCTCTCATTATAATGCTAGCGGAAGAGGAATATAGATATGTTGAAAAGACAAGTGTGACCTAAAACTTTTTCCCACAGTAACTACAAAATAGTCGGCCTTTATGCACCACTGGTATATATTTAATCTCCACAATAAAATTTCCGTCTCGAAATTCAATGCTCATTATACCTCTACACCTGTTGAAAAACTGTTTAATATGCTACTGCACCTATAGTAGAGAGCAAAAAAATTGGTAAAATGCTTCATACATTTTTTTTCATTAAATATTGCAGTTACTATTTTGCTTTTAATATTGAAACATATTACATAAAGCAAATTTAATGACAGCGTACGGTAATTTTTATTTTCGTAAAGATAGGACAAAGCGGACGAATCCGCATGCCAGAAGGCCAATTGCCACTAATATTTCCGAAAAATATTCTTCGACCTATTTAATGAAAGAAATTCTGAGACTAAATAAGGCGAAGAAACTATTCAGGAAAAGTGGTGGCAATTGACCTTCTGGCATGCAGGTTCGAAGTCCCTAACATGAGTTTGTTTGTTAAAAAGAAATAATTACGCTTAAAATGTTATGAAAATAAAAATCCGAAACAACCTCCAATTTCTAAACAAATGCGGTTGACGCAGCTTGTCCCCAATGGGACCTTGCGCCATTAAACCTTATACAACCAACCAACCTTAACAAATGCGGTACTAGGCTGGTTTGAAGGCAGAAAAGGGAAGAAGTAATTGAGTGAGGAAAAGTTTCGAATAGGATTACGACGGAAGGATATTTTGCACGTTAATGATCGATGTCACATGCCGCAATTTGCAGCTTTTCATCCAAAATATAGCCTATAAAAGTTATTGGAAAGATTGCAGATACAAACATAATGCGTAACCAATAGTCTTTCGGTGGACTATTGATAGAATTTTGAAACATAGTGGTCATTTTCAATAGGTCCTTAAAATTGTACCATACATTGAAAATTTGTGGGATCACAGAACTCGACACTTTAATGACTCCTAACCTTCACACAATTTCCTAAAATTAGGGAATTATTAGTAAAACAAATTGTCATGCATCAAACAAACTTTCATATGTATTACTCGTAAGTTAGCGAATTATCATTTGTTATGCATGTAGAGTTAGCAAATCAAAAGTATGAAAATAATTATCATTCATGTACTAAGCACATGCAAGTGCGCGAATTATCGTGGATCAAAGTCCTGCTAAAGAGGATTCAGCCAGCATTATGGAATGGAAAGTCATTGTTGCGAATTTATGGGACAATATATTCCATTACCTTTTTTAGTCTATATTGTCATCGGTGTAGAAAGAAGATTTCAAGAGTATATTTCTCGAAATCTTAAAAATATTTAAATATAAAAAGGTTATATATTTTGTAAATTGGAGTTTCACGAACAAAACAAAGTAAGTCTTGTTAAAATAAATGTTTTCCGAACATAGTTATCTTTATTCATAAGTTTGCAATTTTTCTGCGCATTTCTATTCTTACGGGTACAAAAAAGAAGCATCGCTTATACGTTAAAATAAGGGACCGCCTTTAAAAAACGTCAATCGAAAACACAAATTATGCAGAAGGCAGTTATCTTCTTGACTATATAATTACGATGATTTTGTAAAAAAGAAATGCAACTTAAATAATCAAAATGATATTTGATGCAATGTTATTTATGAGTCCTTAACAGAAATTATTCTCGACCTTTCTCCATACGACGCTTTTTGGTGGATTTTTTTAAAAAGGTGAGAAATAAATGAAGAAAAGTATATACAGAATCAACACAAAACGAATTTTTTTATTCTAGAACGAAATTGAAAAATTTCAGAGGAAATTTCGATTTTAGTTGTGTTGTATAAAGAAATGTTTTATAGTTACGCACAGGAGTCAGTTGAAAGCCTAACGTAAAAACCATAAACAGATAAATGACACTCCATTGCATTTAAAACTGCTAAAACATTTAGAAGATTTCTCTTTTCCGATGAGAAAATAGAAAAAAAACATAAGAGTTGACAATGCCAAAAATTGCATGGGGCCTACAATTCCCGTTTTTATTTTTTAACACTTTCTAATACAGATCAAAAGTGTTTATTCGGTTTGTCTGTGTATCTGTCTGTCCATGCTCTAACTCACGTAAATATACTCGGATTGTCATGCAATTGATATACGTTATTGAGATTTACGATGGCATGTTTGGTATTGAAATTGAAGTGTGTACCATTAATAGTTCATTTACAGGACCACTCAAAAAATTCCGTTACATTGCGGTCTATAGGGAAAAATCGTTTGCAGTGTATTTCAACTATATTAAACTATTTCAAACATATTGAAATTTATATATATATCACTGAGGTGCAAACACAAGAGGTTTACTATAGAATCTGGTGGGCATATCATTCATCGTTCATTTACAGGGACACACAAAATAATTCGGTCTATGAACAATAATTGCCCTGCAAGTGCGTTATCGGTTGTGGTGCGCGTTTTTAAATGTAACTAATTTTTTATTAATTACTTGGTGTGTATAAATGCTATAGATCATACACAAAACAGCACAAAATACATCAAATACCTTTAGGTTTATGGACGGAAATTGCTGATTAGGAATTTTTAACTGTGCTATGTGTTTCCTAATTGAACTAAATTTAAGTATACTATGTAGTATATATAACACCTATAGATCATATACAGGGCTACACGAAAGAATTCGGATATTTTTTTCTACTGTTGATGGTAATTGCTGAAATTGGGTTTTCAAATTTGTTATGCGTTTACCAAATTGTTTACTTAGACGTCAACTTTCACCTTATTAATCAGTAAACCTGTGTTAAAATATTCTGGGAGTCTTGGAAGGTGTTTCATAATCTATGCTTGACGCATGATTTTTCGTTCGTGTTTACATTGCATTTAAATTTATTTTTCTCGTGAGAAAGTTTGTCTAGAGCAAAGAAAATCCACACTAATTCAGAAAATTCTTTTATCTAACTGGGACATCTGAACGTTATCAACAAGCTGTTAATAATTAATATGGCATTTTGTTTTGTTGATTAGATACTGTCCAAGTAACTGAAAATACAATAACTACATCAAATATATATTATAGAATTTTATACAGGAAACATAAAAGGCTGTTTAATAAAATTGCAATTCTTTTAATCTACTTCTGGAAATAATATTTTTAGCACTGATCTTTTTCCAATGCTTGCAAAGTTTTAAAAACTTTACCCGAATAAAAGGTGCCACGGAACGTTTTCCCTTTATTTAGAAGTAAATCGGGCTCTCGCTGTTCTGAAATTTTAAAATTTTCTCATTCAACAACACCCTGTCAATAATTTTCTTACACAATAACAAAATCATTTTTATTCCTATATGCATAAAATTGTCATATATATTCTAATTATTTGTTTCAAGAATATAAAGTCTTTTACTTTTTTGTTAAATGTGACGTATGTTTCATTACAGCTCGTTAACCAACTTATAACCAATATTTAGGATTTCTGTGCTTCGAAAATGAATTTAAAACTTTGATTATTTATATTTACTTACATAAGGAAATTAAAAAACCCTTCTGTTATTTTGAATTTACTTTAGGATATCTAAACTTCTCTTAAGAGCGTGCGGATGAAATTTTTTTCTTGATTGTGCCAAAAATGTATTTCAATTTGAAAACAGCCCTTGACACTAATGATATACAAGGTAAAATGGAAATAATTGTCATATTGAATAGAGGAAAGTATATTCAACTAGGTAAATTATATCCAATGGTTGGAGTATCATAGTTGAGATTTTTTTGCTCTGTTGGAAAATATCTCAACTATGAAACTCCAACCAATTGGATATGATTTACCTAGTTGAATATACTTTCCTCTATTCATTATGACCTAATTGCATAGTATACAGGAGTTTCCGTGCTATTTCAAGATTCATCATGAAAATGCTATAGTTATAGCTCGAATGAATTAATTTAGGGCTATAGTTCGCAGCCTTGTCCAGCAAATAAGAGTGCAATATGCCAGTCCAGGATATCGTCAGGATAGCTCAGTAGGGAGAGCGTTGGTACAGCAAACCAAAATACCCAGGTTCGAGTCCGGGTCCCGGCATATTTTCACTCTGTTGGAAAAAATCTCAACTATGATACCCCCAACCATTGAATGGAAATAATTGAATTGAGATAAATTATATCTATAATTTTTAAAATCTTTGGATAAGGAAAATTTAAGTACTTTAAACTTGATCAGATATTTGATGAGAAATAAAGAAATATTTTTTTTTAAACACGAGAGAAAATCTCAGATTTACAAAACATACAACATGCACAACAAAGAGAAAATAAAATGATTTTCTATATTTATAATATTGCTACTATTATATAATAATTAAAAAATTAAAGATTCTTTTATTAAAATTCACAAAAAAGTCAACTTATATTATAAAGCATCACAAATGTGTGCGTCTCTCAATGCTGACGTCAAAATGAGGCAAAATGTGGTTAAAATGGGTGAATGTTTCAACAATAGAGCTATTTCTTTTCAATTAATATTAAACAATCGTAACGTTATTTCTATGGGGGAAATGCAAGTTTTGAGCCAACGTTGCCCTCCCCCCCCCCCCCATTAGGTATCAAATTTTAAAAAAAGCAATGTCCAATTCACGTATTGCCCTCAGGAATACGTATATATTCCAAACTTCAGAGCTCTATGTCAACAGGAAGTGGGTGAAAAATGAGCATTTGACTGCCACATACATACAGAAATGTAAGTTAAAAGAAAGCATGTAAAAAGGAAATTAACATTACATTTATCAAATAAAAAATCTAATCAAAACTCAATTGCAAATATAAATAAAATTGTAATTTTAACACAAAAGAACAATCAACGGTAACCCTCAACTGACAAGAATAGTTTGTGTAGCATTAAATATCAGAATTAATGATACTTTTATCAATATTTTCTTTGTTATATCCAGTTTCTTTCTTTTTATACTATTACACATACTAAATTTAATGAGTGCTGTTCACATTCACATTGCATATACAAAACCAATCAAATCAATTACATAAAATTTATTTAAAATAGATCTCATTTAATGTCATTGATTTTCCTACAGTGGATATTATTAGAGATTGGTCATTTGAAATACCTTTTCGTTTCAACACATATATTTTGAAGTCAATAGGAAACATAATTTTAAAAAATACCAGCTTAAAAGAATCTAAAAATTAAGAATAATAAAAAGAGATTTTTTTTGTATAAGAATATTTTTAACGGTATCTTTAAGAATAGATATTAACATACCTGTGTGAATTCTTTGATGTGCCTTTAGGTGACTACTTTTTGTATAAACCTTGTTACAACCTGTAAAATAAAATATTTTTACAATATAAAAATATTAAAAAATATTAACAATAATAATACTTACATTATTCATTAATATTTAATTTAACGTATACTTGAAACTTATCCGAGAAGTAAATTAACTGTGAATTTGAATCTACACATAAGTAATACGCAGTAAACCTGTTTAATAAAATGGTTATTGTGTAACAGTTTTTTATTCCATTAAGCGTTTGATTCAAATACACGTCTAAAATAACATGATTTTTAATTTATTTTCAACCGATTTCCAGTTTTATATATTGCTATAATAAATGAAGTAACGACGCGTAAATCTAAAGAGCTAAATCCACTGTATTAGGACAAGATATAATAAATATTTAAAATAATATTCTGGAAATAGGGACTAATTCGATATTTTAATTAAAATTAACAGCGGAAAAAATATCGCTTAATTAAGTGTGAACTTTAAAAAGTCTGTACAGTTGATTCTACAGTTGATTCTAGGTAATAACGAGAACAAGGGAACTGCAAATTTTGCTCGTTATAACAGAACAACTAAGTTTAAGATTTCATATGTAAGAAAATATGTAAACGCTCAGTAAATTTGTAAAACATATAGATCGATTACAGTTTTACATGTCTAAATTAACAAGACTAAATTAAATTGTTAATGGTAGCGTGATATTTATTAATGATTTTTCAATTCTGAATTTATAAATATGAAACATTATTTAAAGTTAATTGAAAAAATCAGGGTTATTATGTATTTATAAACTTGGATACCTATTTAAAAGTAGGGTATTTTTTTCTTTTCATGAATGATTTCTTCTTTGGCCACTTTTGCATCAGGTATTTATTTCTAATTAATATGAAGTAAAATAAATCAGAAGTAAAATAAAATTACCATCTGTTTACTTTGTTATAAAGAAACTAAATCATTTAAGAATTGATAGTCTCTTCGATATGCTTCAATAAAGACATAAAACATCCAAAGGAAACACATTTTTGTTTAGCGAAAGTGAGGAAAATTTATAATTATATTGTGATTTTGCAAAATTTTTTGTGCGTTATGTCCGAATTTTCTTCATTATATCTGAATCTTTTGCAACGTATTTTTTATATTAGAAGAGTCATTTTCTTCTTTTGTGCTCCTTAAAATAAGGGTTCTCTTAACATCCGAGTTCGCTATAGCTGATTTCGATTGTACCTTCAAATATTCTGTTAAGATTCAACATAGTAAAAATAAACACTTCGAAACACATTCGTTAACACTCGATTGCTATATCCTCAAAAAACTTCCGTTATTACTGTCGTTGTTTTTGTGAGATCACGTGACATAAATTTTCATATTTATACACTTTATACGGCGATATTTCGGATAAAGGTAGTAATTAATTAGAAGTGTATGTTATTTTGTCTTTAATTACAAAAACTAAAAAAATATACCAAATTCACGTCTCCAAAGACGCCTTTGCAGCAAAAAAAGAAAAAAAAGTTACTGTATCTTACTGATGCAAAGGATTGTAACCGAGTGTTAAATCCAAGAGTCATAATCTCAACAATTATTGTTATTTGATCACTTTAATGTCAAACACTACTAGCTAAAATTATTCTTATTTGTCTTACATAGTATCTAGTATAGTGTTTTTTAAGAGAAATAATACTTCTTTAGTTGATGTTTTGATATAAAAATTATTAACCACAAAACAAGTAATAACTGTTTCGATTGTATAAACATTTATTCTTCAAGTAAATAGAAGGCATCATTGCAAAAATATTTTTGTAGATACTTTTGTTTAACATTCAAGAAACGATTTTAATGTTTTTTTTTTTTTTTTTTTTTTTTTTTTTTTTAATATTTGACTGACATAAGTGGTAAACACGATTTTGACCGGTTCAAAATTTCGATTTTTTTTTCCTTTTTTTTGACGCTTTAAGTACTTATACACATGAAAATCATATTTTACTAGTTAGAAATCTATACCGAAAGTGAAAATCTATATTCCAACTACAGAAGTAGAGCGCGCCAAAACTAATAAACAATAACAAAAACGTAAAGCGCGTTTTTTTTTTTTTTTTTTTTTTTTTTTTTTGACTGGCGTTTTAAAAATCTCCGTTAATTTTACAATAAACTTAATCTTTGTGAAAATTAATCGTCACATATTTTTCTAGTGAAATACTTAGGTTTTTTTTTCGTAATATTGATATCTTGTTTTTCTCTGCAACTTTAAGTAACGAATTTTGTGGTTGAAAAATTACATTTGAATGAATTAATTCCATTTCGCTAAAAAAGCATTTTTACTGCTACTTATTGGACTAGCTTTTGTACCACACCCCAAGAAAATATTTTGTTTGTCTCATTGTTAATGCTACAATGAGCTACTATGTCTCCCGTTTAACCCTGTTTTATCAAAGCGCTCTCGCCCATCACCTGTTAGACCACCATTTTTTAAAATATCAACTAAAACAAAATACAGATTTCTATTTTAACATATGTAAAATAATTTAGTGTAAATGGACTTTTATAAGCACATTTCATTTCTTAAAAGAGAAAAAAAAAAAAAAAGAAAAAAAAAAGAAAGCCATAAATTCCAGGACGTTAAAGAAGTGTTATCCCTTAAGATGCCGCTAAACTGCAACACCCCATCGTGAAATCCTATGTTAACCTGGGAAAATGTAAGTACGTGATTTACTCAATACTTACTATAATTTTCGAAATGCAGTTTTCACCAACAGAAAGTAGACATCAGTTGCCAATGAGTTGCGTTTTTAAAAATCGTCTCCTTTAATTATAAGTATTTTGAAGAAGATGATAAAACTTTATCAAATGGAAATTTCATAACATAATAGGTTTTTGTTCAAATACTCAAAATTTAAAGGGACATATTTTAAAAACGCACCTCGTTGCATCTGACGTCAACTTTCTGATGGTGAAAATCGCATTTTGATAATTATATTATGTAATCAGTAATCAGACATTTAAGTTTTTCATAGATGAACATTTGAATCGGGAAGTTTCAGTGAATCAGACCCTCAAATGAAGAAAAAATCAAAATAGTTGTTCATTTTCTCTGCTTTTTTTCATTGTTATACAATTGAATCGTTCTGTTATATAAACTGCTTCCAGCATTTTATCAAATTAAAACTCTTAAAAGTAACAAAGTATTTAAAACCGTTTTTCAGCATGTTTGCTTAATAACT
This sequence comes from Maratus michaelseni, assembly GCA_963931845.1. Taxonomy (NCBI): domain Eukaryota; kingdom Metazoa; phylum Arthropoda; class Arachnida; order Araneae; family Salticidae; genus Maratus; species Maratus michaelseni. The sequence goes on from OZ007586.1 coordinate 97,324,495, forward strand.
AGAAAAAGGAAGAAAGAAATAAAAACATGCACCGGTGTTCCTTTTAATTTGTGTTTCAGCGCATGATCATTTGATTTCTCGTTGCATAAACGGAAGAAAAATTGTTTCTACTTTAAATGCACACTACTATCATTTCGAGATCCATAAAACACTACAAATCGCAGTTAACTCATGTAATAATGGGCCGCGTTTCTTTTCTTACTTCCGTCTACATTTTTCTTTTATTAATTCTAGAGAAAATGTTAATCGTCTTTCATATTTTTTTGAAAACAGGATATAAATGCTAACAGGCAATTAACCTCTTCACCTCATCCTCACTTCATTTTGACTCTAGAAACTTTCACTATGCCTGCTTAGAAGAGGAATTTTCCTTTTCAGTAAGTAAAATATAAAAGATTTCGATTCTTTCAACATTTAACCCTCCGTCAGTCGCGTGGACTATAGGCGTAGCAAAAGAATATAAGGGACTTTCTGCAAGACAACTCGCTAAAAATTAATCAAAAACTAAATATTACATAAATTTAGAATTATAACTTTTAGAAAATCCACATTCCTTTGAAAAAAAAAATATAAAATCTCAAAAATGTAACAGAATTAAGCGCGTTGACTAAAATTGTAGAACTTTGTTAAGACGGAAGACCAGTTGCATCATCGAAAGTCACATGGTTACTAGCGTGGAAAGCTCCCCACCAAACTCAGCTACTGAACGCCAGAGATACGTCACTCTGTCTAGAGCAGTGGTTCCCAACCGTTTTTTGCCCACGCCCCACCGAAGGAGCTCTAAAATCCTGAAACCCTCTATATAACATATAATTCTTATTATTTAAAAAGTGAACACTTTTTCACAGGGAGAAAGCCTAAACGGAGGCTAGCAGTGATTGTTATTTCGCACTTTTAGCTTATCAAACAGATAATTTTTTCCTTCAAGTATGTTCTTAATGTAACTTTATAAATGCAACGAAACCATGCATCTTCGGCTTTATATCTAGAAGAAAGTTTGTTGCTCCTTGCTAACTGACCTCAATGTGAAACAAAAGTATTATATGGTCTGCATTTTTATACTCGCAAAATATTTTGAAGAGACTCATTAGGCATTAAATACGATGGTGCTGATACATTTTATAATTGGTTTTACCTATGTAAGAAAAAGTAGAAATTTTTTGGTCACGAAGATCTTTCTGTGAATTATACAATACGTAAGAAGCAATTCTGAATTCACATCTTTATCAGTTTTAAATTGCCATGTTTCTTTCCAATCATAACACACTTTTGTGGTAAAAAGGCTTTCTCTTCCCCATTATCATCAGTTGACCGCAGTGTATAATTAGTTTTTAAATGTATGCCATCATGTATGTTTATTACTGTGCATGAGGCCCTATAGCAAAACTATGAGAATTTTTCTATTAAACTACATGCTTCTCCTATGCCCGTTTGCAGGTTTATAATTTGCTAAGTTTGGTAGTACCGAGTTTCGATATCTCGAATATTTTTTAGATAAAATGTGTTCAAGACTGTCAGTTTTCGATATACGCTTAAGTAGTTATATGTGTAACGATTTCATCATGTGATCTGTCACAGAGCAAACATTAATACAATATTCATTCAATAAATAATCCAAAAATTCTTGTAAAATTTTAAAATATGACACAAACCAGGAAAGTCACAAAAACGTTTTACATATAAAAAAAATGTAAAAAATTGTAATGAAACTATGCAGTAGTTATTGTATTTTGAATGGTATTTTTTTTATTGAATAAAAAAAAATATTTTTTTGAAATTTGCATATATAACTTACATTTAGTCTACAACATTACTTAAAAAGAAGAAAACACCGACAGAGAATGGGTTAATAACAAATACAGAATTGCCTCCCTGGTAGAGCAACTGCTTCACGTTGGGAACCACAGGTCTAGAGCCAACATCGAGGCGCTAATACAGGGCTGGTACCTGACGGAGGGTTAAACAACTCAAGAATGTATCAGCAAAGCCATTAAATATGGTAGAGACCGGGACAGTTGAACCACTTTTTATAAAACTGACTATATTTTCTATTGTAATCAATATAGAGAAATGGGATTGATATGTAAAGAAAGTATGGTAACTTCGCTACAAAATATAAAATGCATGTTTTTCTAGATTAATAAACAAAAGAGCTGCGTTTGTTTTTTGAAAAGTTTGAAAAGTTTGAAAATTGTTCAATTTTTTTTCTTGTGCGTGGGATTTGAACTCAGTGACAGGGAGATATGACCCTATCAAAGAAAGTCAACAAAAAAAAAAGTTCTAAAAATTAAACATAAAATATTTTGGATTACAGAATAAAAATAAAATAGATAAAACTACTGATAAGGCATGAAACAAAAAAAATAATTTTCTATTCATTTTTTAATTTATTAATTATGGATTATTTATTACTATTAATATTTTAAGTATAAGAAAATATTTAAAAAATACACTATTATGCATTTCACAACTTAAATAAATGACGAGAAAACAACAAAAACAAAAAAATTACTTTCAGCACGTCAAAAAATGTTTCAGTCGAGCAAATCAAACGTCAATGGGGAACGCATTTTTGTCTAACTCTATAATGGATATTATGAAGTAACCATCGAACGAGTAACATGAAATTTTAAAAGGATAAATAAACATATAAATAACCAGCTTTGGTGGAAGATAAGAAGTCCTTTTTCATTTAATTAGTAGTTATTTATTAATATAACCCTTCAGTTAATAGTATAACCCTTTTAATTAGTAGTATCACCGTTTATGCTCCGACGGTACTTTAAATTATCAGTAGAATAATATTTTTCTAAAAAATATTTGATTTATCCATTATCAACGGTTCTGTTTCCAGGATCAGTGTTAAATACTACCATCGGTAAAAAGCATTCGAATTTTTTTGAAGCAAAAAATGTTAGAAAAGGATATTTGCACGCCTATATTTCTCGCTTCCACTTTGTTCTGTGGTATTAACTTTCAAAAATTGGTGAAATTTTTTCAACATTTATAGATGAATCCATCTTTATTTTTTTCTTCATTTTTTAAAGACGGAAAAATAAATTTATTTGTTAAATTTAAAAAAAATTCCTTTTATTTTATTTTTAAAGTGTTTTTTGCAATGCCAAATTAAACAACTCACGACTGCAACAGGAAAGGCAAATACTATAGGGAGAGACCGAGACAGTTGGACCACTTTTTATAAAACTGGTATTTTTAATGATATGGTACTTTTAAGTACCATAGGAAGAAATAGGTAGAATAGGAAGGACTAGGAAGAAATTGCTATTGTGTTTATTTTTAACTGGTATAGAAGAATAACACAAGCATGCACTGAAATTCCTTTCTTCAAAATATTTATGTATTTTTATGCTCATTTCAGGGAAAATACTAAAAAGTTTCTATCACGTACAGTTTTGACACAAATCGAGAATTTCTGTCTGGTTAGAAAATTACAAATTTAGTCATAAAATAATCAGGATTGTCAATTGATATTATAAATTTAGTCATAATGACACCAGAAACTAATGAACATGATCGCAGATTAATGCCATTTGGAGTTGCTACATAGGAAGTACACAGGTCAAAAAGGAGGATGTGTGGTGGGAGAGGTCTTACTCTGAGAGGAAAAAAAAAACCTTATAATGATATCCAGCTTTGTGGCAACTGTGACAAATGTAACTAATTAATATAATGTAAGTTATAGTTTATTTTTATACCATATTTCAGGGAAAATACTAAAAAGTTTCTATCGCGTACAATTATGACACAAATCGAGAATTTCTGTCTTGTTAGTAAATTATAAATTTAGTCGTAAAATCATCAGGATTGCCAATTGATGTTATAAATTTAATCATAAAGACACCAGAAACTAATGAACATGATTGCAAACTAAACCAGTTGGAGTTTCTGCATAGGAAGTGCACAAGTCAAAAAGGAGGATGTGGGGTGGGAGAGATCTTACTCTGAGAGGAAGAAAATACCTTATAATGATATTCAACTTTGTGGTAACTGTGACAAACGTAACTAATTAATATAATGTAATTTATAGCTTATTTTTAATCGGGTTTTTTCAGTAAAGTTTTATTTTTTACTCTATTACATCTTTTGTGTTGTTTACCTAAATATTCATCCTCGCTTTGTCAAAAAACTTAACATGATAGAGAAAAAAACTCGGTAATTTTTAACTCAGTGCGTCAAAAAGTATCAGAAACATCTGAAATGGTGCAGACAAAAAAAAAATATAAAGTATTATTTTGCAGGTCTGTGTAATTGTTTGTTACTTATAAAAATTTAGTTGATGTGTGATACGTTTTTATGTTTAAATAAAACTACATATAATTTGTTTTCGTGATTTTCATCAAGCATAGATTCGTGTTTCTTCTTATAAATTCTATTAAAAATGCAATGAAATGTTGTACATTTTTTTTAAATAGTTGTCAAATAGTTTCAACTATATTGACTCGCCGGTACGTAAAAATACCGATTTAGTTTATTAACTCAAATTAATGAATTGTTTTTTAATCTTATATTATTTTATAAACTTTCTAATCTGCTTTTATAACGTAACAGAAAATGTTTTGAGTAGATACTTTTTAACACTTTTCAACGTAGTTGAAAAGTATTTATGACTTTGATTTGTCTGGCCGTGCTCTAACTCGCTGAAATATCCTCGGATTGCCAGATAATTGACATATGTTATAGGATATGTTTATATATTCATATATGTTATTGGTATATGTTTATATATTCATACATGTTTATTGGTATATGTTTATATCCGCCTTGTTGAACATAAATGCGCTTATAAATCTGAAAACCTTACAATTGAAACTTGTTCAGCATTCGTTAAATATTGACCAGACTCCAGATTTCGCAAATATCAAAATTATTAAATCCAATTGTAACAATGTTAAAAGTAGACTTTTCTTGGAGGCTAGTTTACGCGATTACAGAGTTCTCCCCAAAGCTTGTATGGTTCCACCTGAATATTCGGTACTGCTCTGACGTATACTCCATAATTTTTTTATAGAATTAACTGCGTAGAACAACAACTTTGGTTATCGATTGACGTTGTACGGATGAAGGGCTCGTTTGGAGATTGAAACATTTACAAAAATTCTGTATCTTTTTAGTCTTTTTTAATGTCTCTGAAATAAATTAAAATGTTTTTAAATTTTTAATAATTGTGATTCAGACGCAATACGTTTCGTCATTTGAAAGATATGTTATTGAAGTTTACAATGGCATATTCGGTATTGAAAATGAAGTGTGTAATATTTATAATTCGTTTACAGGGACACGTAAAAAAATTACGTTACATTATGGTCAATGGGGAAAAATCGTTAGCAATATAGTTTAATGATGTTACACTATTTCAAACGTAATATTTACATAAATGAGGTGCATTACAAGATTCTGACTATAGAATATGGTGTGCACAGCGTTTATTATTCATTTACAGGGAATACACGCGAAATAATTCTGTTACAGTTCTGTCTATTAGAGATAATTTCTGGAAGTGCGTTTGCAATTTGCAATTTTTTGCATATTACTTAGTAGGTATAAATTCTATACATAATATACAGGGCTACACAAAATAATTCGAGTATATTTCCGTTTATTGACGGAAATTGCTGAAGGGGTGATTGCTGTTGGCGATTTTTCAAAAAGAACCGCGAAATTTATTTGTACAAAATTCACTAAAAATTGAAACCTCTCGCAATCAATTGGAAGCGAGTACGTTTTGATTACGCCTTATGTTTTCTTCTTTACACGATTTCCGATATGAGCACTAATTTCTACTAACAATCTATATAAAAAGTATTTTTACGTTTCCCGCGCACAGTGTGTTAATATGAGAATAGGCTATGGAACAATTTTTGAAGGTGTTTGGAAAACGTATTACAGCAGGATTAAATAGGTACAACATCTTTCCAGAATACTTTTCTTTATTTTCTATTAAATTATTCGTTCAAACAAGTAGTCAATATTTTTTTAATTGAAAGAATGAAACACATGCATAAAATGAAAGGTGCAGAGATTTAACCGAAATTTGTCTTATTATTAAATGCTGAAACATATATAAAGTGACAGTAGTAAATGTAAAGATTTTTTTTTTTTTTTACTGTAACATAAAACTATAGCATTTAGCTCTGCATGCATCTGTAAATGCGTACATAAAAGCATAATATCCGTAACCTCTTCCCTACTGAGCACTAATGTAATATTATTGATTATTACTGAATTATTTCTTCTCAAATTTGAGCAAAAGTTTTAATTTATTTGCATTATTTAAAATTCTAACCATCGAAGCATATCACTCTGAGATCGGAAATGCAATTATGTTAGAGTATCATTTTTAAAACAATAAATAATTGTTGTCCCCGTATGTGAACCTACGAAGAGATTAAGAATCATGACTTAGAAGATGTAAGGAAGATTGAGTAAATTTATCTCCCACGCACAATTTGCTCCTTCTGTGGTGGTAAATTGACATATAGCGTAATTTAGCAATTTTCCGGATAACTACACTTATGGTACTTTTCTTGAGTAAGGCGCACCTAAGTCAGACCTATTAGTATAATAATACGCAAAATGAATTTTTTGAAATTGTGTCACTTTTCTTGCGGGTGGGAGACATTTTCAATCATTACTATACATATAACAAAATTATCTGTAAGGACAGAATAATATAACAGTCTATGTAAAAACATGTAGTATTATCTGGACGCCAGACCGAAAAGGATTATGAAAGTATCTTCAGACATTCCATTTTAAGAAACTCCTTGTAAAAGTCATTCTATGTCGACGAAATGTAAAACAGGTTATTAACACCAAAAGCCAACTATTCAGATTTAACCATAAAGAATGAATGCAATTCACGCAACGATTATTAATGTAATTCACGCAACGAAGAGTCTTATATCAAACATTAATTGTCAACAGATTAACTTTTTCCCACAGAAAAGAATTATTTGTACGGTTGGAATCTGATAATTGAAAAGTGAAACCAGTATATACCGTTATACAGAAGAAAAAAAAATAACAAAAGGAAAAATAAAAAGGTCCAGTTTGCTACCGTTTCGAGCACGTCTATTTAAGACACCATCAGTATGCGCATTACACGTCTGAAAAAACATGTCACAAGATAGGAGACATAATTGTGTCGCTCGTTGTATATTAAACAGACAAACACTTTTCCACATCAGTGCTTGTCTCTTTTGTCAAATCCAGTTTAGGTGGTTGACATTAATGATGTATCAAGATGTCGAGCTTGTGTCACTTTAAGATAATGATTAATAGATAACGTAACAAATTGCATTTATTAATTTTGTAGTAACATGCTGTGTTTTAATTTGCACGTTAGTTGGCGTAGTTTATTAGAAATAGGATTCACTGGAATTTCAAAAATATAAAACTCAGTCAATGATCTTCTAAAATTGATTGAAAAGACAGCTGCGATTTGAGACGCATGATTTTTTGTTGTTGTTGCTGCTATTGAAAAAGTAACAGTTGCTAATGCATTTTCTTTCATCAGAAATTCTGCACAAACGTTTGATTGACAAATGATTGTCAGAACGTATAATTGTCGCCTTAAAATCAAGGTGGCGATAATGACTGCTGTATTTAGTAGTGGTTAATCCTGGCCATTAAAGTTAAGCATGCTCTTCTCATATGCGTGCTTCTGTATCGATTTTTCTGCACACAAATCACTTACATTTTCTACATAGACAGAGCCTGATCTTTAAAAAGTTTTTTTTTTTTAAATCGATACTCTTACTTTATTTTTCTTTAATGGTAAGCGGTAAAAATTACAAAAAGCATTTATTAGATTTATTGTAATTAAAACTCGTTGAAAATATCATACATTAAAAATCCGAATTTAGCATTCTAAAGTAGCTAATTTGTGAATTAAATTGCATTGGTTCAACAAATAAGATTCGTTTAAAATTTTAGAGTGTAAAATCGAAATTTTCAAAGCTTACCTTCTTATAACTGATTTAAAAAATAACGCTATTTGAAACGTTGATTGGTACATCTTGGGAAAGCAATGTGTTTGTAATACTTATAGAATTAAAAAACAATATATAACATATTTCAAATTAATAAAACTCCATTATTAGTGTAATTGTATAATTCGCATGATAAAATATTGAAATGAATTGTTAATAGAATAAATTCTATAATGATAAGAATGTAACTTGTATGCATTATAACAGTTACAACAATTAAGCTAACTTTGGCTATAGTATTTGTAATTGTAATCCAATTACGATAATTCTTAAAATATTTTAAGGAATTTTAAATAACGAAGAGATATTGCAATATTTTTAAATGATATTCATACACACGCAAAATATAGTTACGTAGGAATCTTGTCAGAAAATACAACCACATGATAAAAGGATTGCAATTATAACAAATAATTTCATATTTTTCCACATATTTACGATTACACAATATACTATACGGTCACAATATATTATGTTAACTAGATGTCTCTAGTTAACAGTTAAACATTTTTAGTTGTTTAGATTAAAAATAATAATAATTTACAATTTCCAACAAATACTGAAAGTTAAAATTATTTTATTGAAAAAAAATATGAGGAGATATTTAGAAATTCATTTAAAAGAAAAAGGTTTGATGGCCATCTTATGAAATATCCAAAATGAATATTTGCGAAATTAATCGTAGAGAAACTTAGCTTGTGTGCTGCTTCCCCGATGAAATTACCTTTCAAAAACATCTTACAGAAACAAAGTAACTTTGAAGAATTTCTTGTTCAAGGAACTTTGGAATAAATTAAGTACTTAATAACATTTTTATAATGCTTATATTTCTCTTACTATTTACAGGTTTTGTAATCATAACTACAATTACAGACACTACTGAAAAAAGGTGTTACGCGACAAAAATTAAATTTCGAGAAAATTGAAATGAAATGCTTTCTGTTGTATTTGTTTTACTTATTTTCTTCTTTGTAGCAAACATGTCAGGGGGTCAGGGCAAGAGAGTGCCAAGCCACATTTTTAAACTTATGAGATATTTCAATTTGAAAATTTGATCAAATGCTCAAATCAAGATATATAATCTAAAGTTTTTTGACCAATGTTTTAGTAACATTTTAGATATTCTGAGTAACAATATGGCATTGCTTTAATGATATTACTATTAAGTTTTTTGTAAATTAGCTATCTTCATTGGGGGCATAAACATCTGGGGCATAAACGAAACCTGTCACATAGGCTGCCACCAAGTGACATTAGAAACAAATTATATGTTGGATATTACAATTTACAATATTAAGCAACATATTACAGTGTTAGATTTATTTCACCAAAAATGAGGCTTGGCACTTTCTTGCCCCGACCCCCTCATATGTTTAAAATGTTAATGCAGATGGTACTAAAATCGCTCCAACAATTTCTCAGAAAAAAAAAATAACCCTAATTTGAAGCATATTAAGCCTATTTCTTTAATCATTGTTTTAAAAATATAGAACCAGAATTTGTTTCATAAAATAAGTTTAATATGAACCACAAAGAACTAAAGTAAATAAATAAGTTAAACAGTTTTAAATAAAAGTTCTCATGTGAAATTTTTTTATTAAAGTTGGGTAAAATTTCCGGTAGTTCTAGGGTTAATCTTGTACAACACCTTCATCTACTTTTATCTTCAATTAGTTAAGACGACCAGAAAAGTTTGAAATGGCGAAAATTAACTGAAGTTTGATGGTGGATTATATTAATTTTAATTAATTTAGACTATTACTTCTTTTCGCATTTATTTATTTATGTTTAATAAAAATGGAAAAAAATATTTCTTAAAGTGTAAAAAACAATAAAAAAAAAATTGCGCGACAAAATAAATCTTGCAAAACTAGTTTTGCCCCGATTTTGAAGTTCGGGTTTAATATTTTTTAATCGTCATTTCTATTTTATACTGCTTATTAGGTTCTCTCTTAATTATACTCAAAACCCCCCAAAAATATTGCAAAAAAATATTTTAAAAAAATACAATAAAAAATTAAAACTTTATACAAATGAATCATATGTTTCGTTATTTTTTTTTCAGGTATAGTCTGTAGAGAATTTAATGTATTAAGAAAAATAAATATGTAAGCTCGTTAACTTGTTCAAAAGTTATCGCGGAAAAACCGCTAAAAAGAGCGTTTGGATATAATTGAGTTTAAAGTTTGCCCTTCGCAGGTATCGCCGGTCTACGCGGCTCAACGCTTCCAGCTCGTACGAACGTAATGTTAGCAATTTTCCGATCGGACCAACTATAAGTTATTCTGAAAGATTTAAACATTATATTAAAAAATATATCAATAATAAATACACTTTTTTCATTATTTGAAGCCTTTCTAGCCTAATAAATGAAAATACAAACAAAGAGGTTTTTGACAGTCTGGTTTTCATTGAAAATTCGGAGATACGTAGATAAAAAACAGTGATTTTGTAAATTAGATTTCTCTGACGAGTCTATGTGAACTGCATCACCTCTTACAATGTTTTCAACAAGCACTTCAAACACCGTAAGTATAATGAAGGCTGAATGCCCTCATAAAAACTTGCCCTACCCGCTGATAATCCCCGCACGAAGTTCCTGTGTTGCACTGCAGAACTGTTTGATGACATCATTATACGACCACAAGCCATTAAAAAGGTAAACTCTTTTAATTCAGCAGGCTATAAGAAAACCTCTGCAGCTGAATTACTTCGGGTATTTATTGATACATCAGGAGGGAAACATTCGGTATGATCAGAAGTATTTCTTTTAATAAAGATAAGTTCCATCACCTTAAATTGTTTCATTAAAATGGCTTGTTAAGAACTTTTTAAGAAACAGGAAATTACATCTGTTGGCTTTCGCCGTTTAAGGTTGTTCTCAAATCCAAACTCGCTATTTTTTTTTACAAATTCACGAAATCATTATTATAAAGAAATAAATAAAACTTGCAAATCTTATTCAGCTTGCAAAGAATAAAAAAATGTGTCGATTTTGGATAAAGGAAAAGCATCTTTCGGGAAAGATTGTCAAAATTGACATTTTGAATAAAGGTTTCAGCAAAACAATCATGGTTAATATAATCAACAATCGCGATTCTTCATGTATAATCAAAGAAATACCGCATTTATGGAATTATTTAAAACAAATTATCGTTTCTTAGCCACATGAATGTTAATACCTGAATCCTGAAGCATTCAGGTAAATAAGAATGGCAATAAATTTGTGAATGCGTCAAGGAAATGTGCGTAGTTGAGGGGGAAATAACAAATTTGAGAACTTTTCTAAAGCTTATCTCAAATTCAAATTTACAATCTTCTGACACAACCACAAATACGTTTTCTTCCCCGCATGCATTGTGCTTTCATACATTCTAAATCAGACTGCAAAAAAGAGAACTTTCTTAAACGAAGAAAAAAAAATCAGAAAAGAAATGCCCTGTATCAAAAATAATGCATCTTAGTTTGGAAACATAGCAAAGCCTATTTTCAAGACGAAAAGAAAAACGCGTAAATGAATTAAAATGTGTTAGGACACCCCCCCCCCCCCCCCACCACCACCACCTCTAATATAAAAGATCTTCAAAATTAGTGACCACTTGATTCAGTGCATGTAAAATCTAAATAATAACTATTTTATTTATAATTTAAACTGTAGAAGGGTAAAATAAAAAATATATATAATTTAATTATTAGAGTTTATAATAATTAATATCAAAATTAAAGCACCGATGTACATGCGACGAAAAAAAAAACGAGAGAGAGAAGATCCCTCATAGATTTTAATCTCTAAATTGTCACAGAAAAAAAAAACAGAAATAGACATTCCACTGGAAATTATATCTTTTTTCAATTTGTCTTTAAATAAATAAACTTAGGGGGTCGTCTTCAAACTGAAATTGTACAAAACACTGACATTTTCAATACAAACACCTAATTTTGACATCATATTTGACTTTTAAGGTAAATTTTACCTTAGGATAACAAACGAGAAGTCATTCGGTCAAGTAGTTTAGTAATTGCTAAGGAACGATTACAAATGAATTTAACATTAGGAGATCAAAAATTTAATAAACGTTCATAATTTCTAATCTACTTGACATAATGTTTTCCCGTTCGGTATCTTATTTGACTTACCTTAGGATAACAAACGGGAAGTGATTCGGTCAAGTAGTTTAGTAATTATGAAGAAACGATTACACATGAATTTAACATTACGAGTTCCAATCTTTAATAAACCTTCATAATTCCTAATTTACTTGACAGAATGATTTTCCGTTCGGTATTCTATGGTAAAATGTACCGAGAAAGCAAAGTATGTTGTGAAAAGTGGGTGTTTGTATTGAAAATTTCAAAGATTGGTTTAATTTGAGTATGAAGACGATCCCTAAGCTTATTTTTGTTTTCACATAAATCAAAAAGTACATTATTTCCAGTCGAATGTCTAATTCAGTTTTGTTTCTCAGGGACAATTTGGTGATTAAATTGTATGAAGTGTTCGCTTTTTTGTTGTTGTTGTTGTTTCCGCCTGTATCAAAATCTTTGATAGAAAGCATCAATATTTCCGACTATCAGTCAATCAATCGATATGCCATTCTTATTCAGAATAAGTCAGAATCGCAAATGTAAAACACTAATTTCTAAACTATGGAATGAACATGTGAGATTATGTTCTTGTGTTATTTATACTTCAAATCTGCCATCAAAATTTTACATGATAGTTTGTCGGTACAAAATACAGCATTTACCATACAGTCATACAAGATTACACATTAATTACACATTAATCTTGACTGTAAAATACATGCAGCTTTATAACTTTAATTCTACGATAAGGGAAGCAATTTTTCGTCGGTAAATACATTAACAAACACTATTATATTTTTAAGCATTCATAAACAATTGAGCCACCAAGAAATTCCTTCAAAAACCAAAATTATTTTCTAAAAAGAAATTTTTCTAAAGAAAAACACATTATGAACCGCCGATCTTTCGAAAGACGCACTTGAATAAAACTTCAAGAAACTATATAATATGAAAGCATATACTAAATTTTTGTGTGAAAATTAATTAAATTATATGCAATACCTCTTTCCTCGGTGCAAGAAATAATTTCATCGCTAATATATCAAAAAGTTCCCCTCACAATGACATAAGGTACTTATTGTAAAAGGTAGACTATATATATTTATTATTATTTATTATAAATTTCTGTTTGTATATATATATATTGAACGAGTATTCCATATTTAAAATACTTTTAAGATCAGTTAAGTAAAATCTAGTTTTGCAAAACTTAAGAAATTAGAAATATATTCCACAAGTTTTTGTTGTCCAATCAGGGAATTTTACAGCTATAGAAAGTCACAAATCCTAAAAGTAGAATTGAAGAACTCGTAAAATTGACAGATATAATCTTGTTTTCAAGTTTCGTATTTTTTTTTTCTCTTGAAAATTTATGGGATGTTGTGCAAGGAATTCCAAATTACGACTCTAATCTCCCCCTTCCTCTCACGCTTTTCTCTAACAAGCAAAAAAGCATTATCAGCTTAGGTGTATTGAGAAAACTCTGTACTGGTTTATGCCACAGAGTAATTTAAATAATATAAATATATATATATAAACATTTTTTTACGATATATGCATATATATAAAAGGTTTATTCGTAGAATTTCAAAGTAATGCTGATTTACGAGTATATATGTTTTACAATGTCAAATTATGGCAATAGAAAGACTATAAAAATTAAATACCGCAAGATTTATATACCTATTTTTTCACTCAAAGCCTTTTTGTGAATGTGATACGGTTGGAGAAGAATGTAAAAAGCAGAAATAAAGACTGTTCGTTTTTTCCACAGATATAATAAAATTTGTAAAACTGAAAATCCTAAAAAGCGGATTAAAAGTAAACGTAAAAAGATGATGAAAATTGGATGTAAAGTCTTAAAAGTGGAGTTTATTTCACTTGATAAATACAGTATTCCACAAAAGTGATGGTACAGGAAGTAGTTTTCGGAAAATATACAAATTTAACCATTATGAGTACAAATAAAATTGAAATAACAAATAAGAATTCTTTAATTACAGCCTTTGCTATATTATACAAGGAAAATTTAATAATTTCCTTTAGAAACTTTCAAAATAAAAATATACAAAATTTAAGTTAAAAAATGCTTCCACAAAAGTCATGGTACACGTGAAATTTTTTTTAAATTATTAAAGAAAAAACATTTTCTTTAGTAATTCTTTCAAGTTATTCTTACTTTTATTCTACACTTTTATTTGTACTCACGATGGTTAAATTTACATATTTTCCGAAAACTACTTCCTGTACCAACACTTTTGTGGGATACCGTATGTACTAGTTTATTAATTCTTTTTTGTTAATCCTTTCGGTTCCAATTGTCGGTTTGTTTGTTTTTAATTTTGGAGAAAAATTACTTTTATATTTAAAAAAATTAAAAGTAGCAATCCAATTGACACGCATTAAGATTTACTTAAATCTAACGACTATTTCACTTACTTAAACCAAACGAATATACTTATTTTAAGTATTATTAATATGACAATAGGCAAAGAAAGAGTTTTTGAAGATGTTTAGAAAATGTACTATTATAACAGAACACAATAGATATAACAAATTTTCAGTATTTTTTTCTTTATTAACACTTTCCAACATAGTTAAAATGTGCTTACGACTTCGGTTTGTCTGACCGTGATCTGACTCGCGTAGATGTACTTGATATATGTCATTGGGATTTACTACGGTATATGCTGTATTTAAAATCAGGTTTGCACTATTTATAGTTCGTTTACAGCGACACGCAAAAGAATTCCCTTACAATATGGTCTATGGAAAAAATAGTTTGTAATGAATTTTAATGATGCTACACCAAACATATTGAAATTTATCTACAACAATGAGGTGCACTGCAAGATACTTACTGTAGGTGTACATTGTATATGTGGTGTACATTGCATATATGGTGTACATTTATCGTTCATTGACAGGGACACACAAAATAATTCAGTTACTGTACTGTACAATCTGTGAGTGATAATTGCTGGAAATACTTTTGCAATTGTGGTATGCGTTTTTAAATTTAACTAATCTTTTGCACACTACTTGGTCTTTATAAAAATAATAGATCATATACAGTGCTGTTCAAAGGAATTCGGGTACATTTCCGTTTATTGACGGAAATTGCTGAAGAGCAATTTTCAACTGTGTTATGCGTTTACTAAATGGTTTACTTTAGATATCACCTTTCTCCTTATTAAAAGGCGAAGTTTTGTTACAGTATTCGGAATGTATTAGAAAGTGTTTCATAATCTATGCCTCACGCATAAGTTTTCTTTCTTGTTTTATAATTAATTATTGGTTCGGACAAGTAACCTCTCTATTTACGTTTAAAAAATGAAACGTATGTTTGAATAAAAGTTTTAACAACAATGTATAGAACTTCAAGTAAACATTTTTATTATTATTATTATAATTACGAAATTCTGAAACATATACGAAGTGATAATTAGTACATACAAAGACAGATACTATAATTACATTGTAAAAAAAAAAAAAAAAAAAAAAAAATCCGTTGATTGCCAGTACAATTTCAATACTTTTACGAATTTTTTTCTCCGGTGAAATGATTTTCTTTATGCGTCAGAAATTAGAGAATATTGATTTAAGAATATCCTTCCTAGATAGTATAGAGCGCTAAAAGTCTAGTTAATTTGTCGTTTTCGCTAAACTTTTGAGGGTTTTTAATATTTCTACACGCATCGCGCATTTTTCGTATTTTGCTAGTATAATTTCCGTATATTGAGAAATTTGTTTTCTTTGGAAGTTTAATAATAAAAATAAATCCCACATCTTTAGAGAAAATAAAAATTTAGCATTACTTGTCAAATCCGTCCTTTTTGACACATTCACGAAACCACTTTCATCCGAAAACTAAATTCCGTAAAAATAACAAAAGTAATTTTAAAGACGAAATGATAATAAATGTAAAGACATATCCTATTGGGGCGCCAGACTCGAAAGGATTAAAAGAAAATGAGAGAATGAATGAATTTAGGCTAAATACGTTAATTTTCAAAATGTAGCAAGGTTCAACGTTTTTGAAAGAAAAAGAATTAGAAACAAAAGTTCCAAACTTTAAAAAAAAATGTTAGATTTCCATATTAGAATTTGTCGCGAAACCCCTTTCGTTGAAATAATCAAAAGATTAAAATTTCTTAACAATAATGTGAAAAAAAAACGTACTGTCGGAAAGATTATTTTTCAAGCAAATCGATAGTAAAAAATCTCCGTTATTATATTATCCAATCACTTGAAAACATATTCCTCTTTGATTTCACGAACATGATGAAGTGTTTTTCCCTTGTAAAAAAACATAAATAAATAAAAAAAATCCGTTAAAAAAGTAAAATGTATTCACAACAATTTTCCCGTCTATTCTTCGTTTTGGTATTCCCCCGTTTTCAAGATGGAAATTTTCCGCTATTCAAGACAGGAAATTTCTGTTTTATATTGATCATATAATTGGAATAGGTTTTCTAGTCCAATTATATCATCAATAATTGGAATGGTATACTTGGTTATACCTTTTTACCATTATATGGTATAATGGTATAACGGGATGATATAAAATAAATTTGGTATTCATTCATTTTCGCATAAGAGTGCAACAGCTATTGCACCAAGATCTAAATAGCTATAAAACTAGTTATAGTAGGAACGCACCTCATTTGTCACGTTTGACGTACAATTTCCAACTTGTTTTATCTTGTCAGGCCTGTTGCCAGCTTTGTTCAATTAAATGAGAATAGCATCTGCTTGACACACTAAAAGTAGCTGTCAGAAGCTATATTATCTTAAGCCTAAAAAATTTACACATGGTAGCCAAAAAAATTAATTAATTTGTCAGGTCTGTTACCCATTAAAAATAACAGACCTGACATGTTTAAATAATAATACTTATTTATCTTCTTATTGTCAATAACCAAAAGTGTGGAAGTATATTTAAGCTATTACCCTAAGCCTAAAGATTTTACACATGGTAGCAAACAAAAAAAAAGTTAATTATTCAGGTCTGTTACAATTAAAAGTAACAGACCTGACATTTTTAAATACTACTACTACTTACCTTCTTATTGTCAATAGCCAAAAGTGTGGAAGTGTTATCTGTGTGGAAGCATTCAAATAATTGTGATTACCCATTCAAATAATTGTGATTTCCTGTTAAAATTTCCAAAAAATGTCCAGTAACAGACCTGATTTTTTTGCTTCATGGTTACTTATAAGTGCCCTACAGGACAAAATTTTAATAAAAAGTTTATGCTTACCATGTTAACACATACAAGATGTATGTGAAAACTAATGTTAATCACAAACAATGGTTAATTTAATATTTGTTTGTTTTTTTAATTTAATTTTAAACTGAAAAATGCCTCAAATTTGAAAATTGTCCATTATCATATAATGGTATACCATTAACCATTATATGAAATATAGAAAATAAGTTAAAATTATTTCCTTAAAATTTAGTTATAAATAAAGAAAAGATAAACTGGGAGCTAGATTAAAGATATTATTGTAGTTTTTTGTTCGTTCTCGATTAAAATATACGTCACTCTGTAAAATACACTGACACTGGACAAACATAAATTCTGATCTTACACGTCAACATAAATACCCTATTCAAAGCAAAATGTAGAAATTTAGAAGAGGATATTTTTTAGAATTAAACAATGGTAAAATATATATATATATATTTATTTATTTATTTATTCAAAGAAGATTGAAAATGAATATGTATACATGTGATTATTTTTTCTTTTATATATATTTCTGTTAAATAAAAAAAAGTAAAGTAAAGATTAAGACAATAATGCAATAAAATACAGCCTCGGAACAAAGCTAAGTTCCTACACTGAAAAAAAAATCCACGCCCAAACTATAAAGCATATATTATTAAAGGAGTTACTATGTATCCGCGGCAATTAAGAAAGAAAACTATACAGTGTATTTTACTTTGAAAAAAAAATGCATAATTAAATAGTAATTTATCTAATCTGTAACATCTTGTGCTCATTGACGAAACTTTGCGGCTAATTATTAAGGCTTTATGCACCTTCTACGCACGAGGTTTATTATTACATTACGTAATTCAAAAGAAATCGTATTCCATTCCTGTTTCCCCAAATAATCGCAGATCAAGCCTTGGAGCACAGAAATATCTGCCTATAATTTTCGTAATAGGTACCATTAGAATATTTTTTCTCGTTTCGTATAAATAATTCACGGGATGCAACTTGTGACCTTTCGACAATTCTGTAGGTGTCCATTAAAACATTGTCCATGCATCTGTTTGAAAAAATATGAATCAAACATTACATGCAGATGTTTAATGCTTTGATTTAAGTAGACGCGGCACACAGTGAAATGGCGTTAACAGGTTGTAATTTATAGCTATCAAAACTAAGGTTGCACTGATAATTTAGTTTTTTTTTTCTTTCAGTTTTAATACAAACCATCCGTGTTGTTTCCTCTAATAATCAAGTTTAATGCAAGCATTTATCCTCATATTTACTCCAAAAAAAATTTCTGTTTGTCTGTTGTTTAAAAGTTACAACAATTATCAAAATAGTTCAATGAACAGCACCTACATTTCTAAAAAGAATAAAGGGATTTTTAACAGCTCATTTCTTTTTTTATTTTTTAATGCGAGTTTAGATTTGGCGCCAAGATATTTCCATATATTTTTAAACCACATTAAATCTTATATTTTCATGTATGTATTTGACAAAATATGAATCAAGCATTATTACATGCAGATGTTTAATGTTGTGGGGACGGTACATGATGAGATGAATACTGTATTAAAGAAGAGGGAGGGGGTTGTAATTTATGACTATCAAAGCTAAGATTGCGTTGATAATTTAGTTTTCTTTTCTTTTCTTTTTTTTTAATCCGAACATCCGAGATGTTTTTTCTGACACTCGAAAAATTGAGGCAATTCTCAAAAAATATTTCCCTCGCATTCTGACACATTCACCGAGTCATTTTTACACATAAAAGCATGGAAGGAAGTGATATGGAATCCAACATCATTTTTCGATAAATGTATTACATCTTGAGTTATAATATTGATTGCTGTCTCAAGTCGACCTTTCCTATGGGCTGTCGCGTCCCGAAAATCGGCTTAAAACGCCAATTTTGATAGCATTTTCTGAAGGATTCTATGCGTTTATCGAAAAATCAAAAACACTATTGGACTTCTTAGATTCTCAATAAGAACATCTGATAATTTTACACTTTTAAAAATAAAAACGACTTCATGAATATGTCAGAATGTAGTCAGTTTGGGCCTTTATGGAAAAATTTATCATGGTATTTATTGGAAATGAATTTGTGTTTATCTGTTTCTTAACATTTGCAGTTATTATCAAAATGGTTTATTGAACAACATTCAACATTTCAAAAAAGAACAAAGACATTTTTAACCACCGCATTTCATTTTCTTTCAATGTGCGTTTAGTTTTGTGTCAAAATAGTTCCATATTACGTTTAAACCACTTGATGACACTTACATAAAAGTTTACATTTTTAGTTATTTAAAATAACTTTATTTGATATAAAATTAACATTAAAACGCCAAGCATTTCAAAATAGAACAATGTTATTTTTAATACTAGGATTTTTTAGGGGGGGGGGGGTCGGTCTCGTGTTTGGAATTTTAAAAAATGAATTATGTCTTATTTTCCTATTATCATTATAAAATATTTATGTGAGGATATAGTCAAAAAGTATAATTCACGGTAGGCTACTTATGAACTTTCAGCATTTCTGAAAGGAATTCATCAAGTCTTATTCTTCAATGGATGCACTGTAAGGAGTGTGAATCAAACATTACATGCAGATGTCATTGCACCATAGCAATCTCATTTGTAATTGCACCAAATCATTACACAGATTTTATTCCTTATCCAAAACTCTGAATTCTACTCAATAATTGGAGTCGAATGCTTTGGGTTTGATTTCAGAGGACCAAAAAGATTTGAAATGACAAAAATTGACGGAAGTTTTGTCGTGAATTAAGAAACCTGTAATTAATTTAGACTATTACTTTTTTTTTCCATTTATTTATTTATGTTTTATAGAAATACAAAAAAAATATATATTTTTTTAATTTTAAAAAACACTAACAAAAGTTTTAAGTATTGTACGATAAAATTACTCTTGAAAACAGTTTTACCACAACTTTGTAGTCTAGGTTCCATATTTTTGAGTGGTCATATCTTCTTTATATACTGCTTATTACGTTGTTTCTCGATTATCCAAGAGAAACAAAACAAATATTTGTACAGAATTAAAACATTTCCTATAAAATTACAAAATCCACAAAAATTTATCACATTCTTTGCTAAAACTTGGAAAATTTGTTTGTTTGTTTGTTTTTCAGGTAGAATCGAGAGACAACGTAATAAATAGCATAAAAAAGAAATGACCACTCAAAAATATAAAACCTGGATTTCAAATTTTTGCAAAACTAATTTTACAAGATTTATTTTGTAGTACAACATTAAAAATTTTGTTGATGTTTTTTTTTTTGCAATTTAACATTTTTTTTTTTAATTCATTAAAGCATAAATAAATAAATGCAAAAAGACGTAATAGTCTAAATAAATTACAGGCTTCTTAAGGGGCCCCTTCACTGAAATTCCCCGATCAAGAAATCTTATGTTAACCTATGGGAAAACTTAGAAGCGTGATTAATCATTACCTAATATAATTATTAAAATACAGTTTTCACCCTCCGAAAGTAGACATCAGATGCCAAAGTTGTGGGTTTTTAAAAATCGTCTCCTTAAATGTTAAGTATTTTCAGAGTTCATAGGGAAATTTTAAATAGTTAAATTTTAAGGAGACAATTTTTAAAAACGCACAACTTCGGCATCTGATGTGTACTTTCTGATGGTGAAGACCGTATTTTAATAATTATATTAGGTAATGCGTAATCGCGCTTCTAAGTTTTCCCATAGTTTAACATGGGATTTCGCGATCGGGGATTTTCAGTGAAGTGGCCCAAGCCTGATCAAACATCAGACAATTTTCCTCATTTCAAGTCAGACCGCAAATTCGCCTCTCTAATGTTAAACCTATATGTGGGAACAATTAGTAAAACTAGCAAACAAAATAATAAAAGAATTTTATGAATGGGTAACGGAAAATAACCTAACGCTTAATTGGGACAAAACAGAACTACTGTACCTTAATAGAACACACACAAGAAACCTACCAACAGCAGACACATATAAAATTGAAGGAATTAAATTCAAAGAAAGGGAATTTGAAGGAAAAGAAAACATTAAGTATCTAGGTGTAATCATACATAAAAACCTAAATTGGGAAACACACTGCCAAGCACAAACAGCCAAAGTAAGGAAAGCGTTTTGGATGATGGGACAAATGGCCAAACGGGGTTGGGGATTGAAACCAAGCATCTTAAAAATATGGTATAGAACAGTAGCTGAGAAAACACTGACTTACGCAGCCTCAATATGGGGACATAAGCTAAACCAAAGAAGTAAACAAGTACTAACAACATGCCAAAGGCATTTTTTGCTGGCTATAGTTAGGGCATATAAAACTGCCCCAACAGCGGCCCTTCAGGTACTTGCTGGCCTGATTCCAATTCACCTCCAAGTTAAATACGAGGCAGAATACGGCACAATATCTCGTTTAAGAGAAACGACAGAAATACACGGAACCACTATCCACCATACAGACTATATAAAAAAGATTAATGTATGGGAAACACATCCCGCGGACACCATAGAACCAAGAATAGGCCATAATTACAAGGACATAGTAATATATACGGACGGTTCAAAATTGGAAACAGGCGCTACGGGTTCGGCATTCGTAGCTTTCAAAAATGAACAAAAAATAAAAACATGGTCAGCTCCATTAAGGAAGTACAACAGTGTTTTCCAAGCCGAACTACTGGCTATACTAAAAGCAGCAGAATGGGGAAATAGCACAGGGAAGGAATACAGCATTCGCTCGGACTGCATGTCAGCCATCCAATCACTCAGTAAACCCTTCAATGTAGTAAAATTAATCGATACAATACAAAAAACAGTAAAAGACTCAAACAATAAATTCAAAATTAGCTGGGTCAAAGCACATGTGGGTATCCAAGGAAACGAGGATGCCGACGAATTAGCAAAAAAGGCTGCAGAAAACCAAAGTAAAGAAATTCCATACCATCTAGAAAGACCGATATCAAACTTAAAAAGAAAACTAAAAGAACTCACTATCAAACAATGGCAGTTCGAGTGGGATTATGGGGAAACGGGCAGGAAGACATATGAATACTTCCCAAAAGTAGATTCTCGCAGAATCATCAGCTGCAATCTACTAAGTCAAATTTACACGGGTCACGGAGCATTCCCGGACTACTTACACAGGTTTAAGCGCAAAGACGCACCAAACTGCTCATGCGGGGAGTTGGGAACCCCCAAACACTATCTAACAGACTGCCCACTAACCCAAACACTACATCTGATCCACATCACACCGAACAACGAAAAAATATGGCACAACCAGTTAGCGAACAACAAACAAGTACAAACAAAAGGAAGAGCAGTGATGAGATGGTTAGTAGAAAACATCGATCTCATATCACAATAAATACACCTTCCCAGCAGCGAGATTCCTCAAAAGCATATCCCACTCTCAAAAGCCATCCATTTGGTAAGTATATTTTCTAATATATCTTTAAAAATTAAAAATTAAAAAAAAAGTAGCAATGGAACCTCTTTGCTACGCCAAAAAAAAAATCGATTTTTTTCAGCACTAGTGAGAAGTGGAAGTCATCTGTGACGGACTGAATTTCACCAACTGATGAAGGCAAATAGCCAACAAAAAGTGAACAAAATAATTAAATGGTGAATGCACAAAGCACACCTGCCAAAGAAAGTTAATGGGGAAAAAAACAGTGTCAAATCAAGTGAATACAGCCTCATAGATACATGACGGACTAACGGCCACGGAACAAGCCCCACTCCATTAGTGCGACAAGTTTCTCAAACAACAAATCAACAAGTTGCACAAAATTCAAAAGCAGTGATAACAGCCATTAGGATTCAATGGACTGATCGCAAAAAGCGTATTCACGAAGGGAAAAAAAAATCAAAATCCCCAATGCTTGGGTGAGATAAAGTGACAAAGACAACAAAAATGAGTGTGCAACATCCAGAAATGTGACAACCACCAGTAACAGAAGTTACAATGTGACAACCACCAGTAACAAAAGTTACAATGTGACAACCACCAGTAACAAAAGTTACAATGTGACAACCACCAGTAACAAAAGTTACAATGTGACAACCACCAGTAACAAAAGTTACAATGTGACAACCACCAGTAATAAAAGTTACAATGTGACAACCACCAGTAACAAAAGTTACAATGTGACAACCACCAGTAACAAATGTTACAACGTGACAAAACCCACGATAGTGACATAATAACCAGTGAAACTCTCGAAAGAAGACCAAGATTCAAAATGGGAAAACCAGCTCTAGCACAAGCTAGAGGTAAAAATATATCAAGAAAGAGACAAAAAACCAATGAATGATAGACAAAAAACAACCCACAACAGGGGCGAGCCTATAAAAACGCCAAAAAGCCTTGACAGAGACAAATACAACAAGAAGGGAAATCAGCCCATAAAAGAGGCGATAAACACTACAGCGACAACCCACCATGAACGTGACAAGCCAACAGACATGGTAAATATGTAAATCTATGTACGCTAATGGCACCTGGTGCATGTAAAATCCGTCGTGGGTGCAAAGCCCTCCAAGTTACCTGTGAATAATACCTCTGGGGGTGCCTAGTCAGGTGAGGGTCTCGTCACCTGATCAAGGTTCTAAATTACGAGACCTATTAAATCTGTCAATTCAACAAAGTTAAACAGAAACCTTGAACCGGCAAACAAAGATAGCGGTAGCAAATCACAAGAGAGCAAGCACAGCAGCGATGTGAACAAATCAATAGTCAGGTGGATCACAGCCATGATGTGATCAGGCGATTTCCGCCCCGCACCCAGGTACTAACCCGTTAAGCTAGGCATTCATGCCGGGCAGGTAGGGGCCTGGTTAGCGGTATAAAAAAAAAAAAACCTATATGTGGCTGGGAATGCATCCGTATTTTTCAAATTTCTCCTCGGGAAATTAATTTTTTTAACTTCATTTTTCGGTATGCTTGTCTTGTAGGATGTTTCTTTCTTTTTTATTTGACAAAATATTTCTAAAATACACAGTTAGTTGTTGTTGTTTTTTATCAAGTGTTAAAATCATATTTACAACTCGTCTGCTTCATTTAGATTTTAACACTTAAAATATAAAATTAAGTAGGTATTTTAGAAACATTCTGTCAATTGATTAAAAAAAAAAAAAGAACCATACTTCAAGAAGAGCATACAGAATTTTAATTTTCAGAGGAGAAATTTGAAAAAAAAAAAAACGGATGCATTCCAAGCCAATATTAGAGAGGAGAATTTGCGGTCTGATTGATGACACCTTAACTGACTGAGCCTTAACATTAGAGACTGACTGATGAGGAACCTTATGTAAATTTATTAAAAGTTGAAAGGAATTTATCGTTTTATAAGGAAAACTGATTACTCAGTTCCCCATAATATTAATGCATGCTTTACAAAAGTTGAACAGACTTATAGAAGATTTGGGAACCTAAATCATTAGTAAATATGATAAGTTAGATTTTATTTAGAAAATGGAAGAAGATAAATACATAATTATAGGTTCCACTAATACCCGAGGCATTTGTAAACAGTTGAATCAAAATATTTGGAGTACACTTTTTCTGAAAATATCAGTCAAGCATTTAATTTTAAAGGCGCGTCCATTTTATATTCAAAAGGAAAACCGCTCAAACTCTCATCTTCAGCTTCATGAGAATGTTTTCGACGACATTTATCCTCATTTGTTTAAGTCTTGTTAAGTCTTGGATACTTTAGATTACATTTCCCGGAAATTAATTTATAACGTAAGAGCAAATATTTTAATCCAACAATAAAACTAACTGATGGATTAACTAATGGAATAATGTAAAAATTAAGAAGTATGATGAAGATAATAAATATTTAAATATAATAATTATTTTTAAAAATATATATAAATATAACTTAAATAACAAATAGTATTTAAATATAGTAATTATTTAAAAATTATATAAAATATATATAAATGTAATTTAAATAATAAAATATTTAAATATAATAATTAAATATTTATCATCTTTATTTTCATTTAGTAGAAAATATAATATTCATTTACTCTCAAATCTGATTTTTTGACGCAAACACGAAACCTTTTTTCTAAAATTAATAAACTTTAAGTTTGCATTTGAGTTTCAAAACTATAGTCGGATGTGTCAATCCCAAAACTTTCTTCTATATGTCATACATGTTAATAATTTAAAAAGCGTAATTTCTTTAATTATGCATTTTAGAAACAAAAAATGAGCAGTTATTTTTTTATTATTATTATTAAACTTCAAGTTTTTTGTCAATAAATGTTTCAAAACCATGGAGGAGGAGAGGAAAAAAAATCACGAAGCCTAATCAACGGGTAATATAACAAAAAGCGTGAAATATTTTACTTATTACAAATATGCACATTAAACCTAGATTGGACAATTGAGTAATACAGTATGATTTTTTTTTCAACAGCTACCGCGGCTGTCCGCGTACCGAAAATCAAGCAAAAATTGCTGTTACAGCAAAAATCGCCAATTTTCTCTAAAATTTTATGCAAACCTCGGCCTATTACATTACATCTAATTATAAAAATTTCATCGAAAAATATTCATAAATTCTTCATTTAAACTGCAAAAAATCGAGAAAATCGCACAAAAATCGCTGTCACAGCGCCCCCTTCCGGCGAAATATCTCCATTTTCACCTAGGACCTGACGTTCATAGTCAAAAACACGCATATGAAGTTTGGTTCCGTTACATCCATAACTTCATACACTTTCCGATTTTACAAAAGTAAAATCACACAAAAATTGCTATCACAGCGCCCCCTTCCATAGAAATATCTCCACTTTCAACTGGGAACTGCCTGCCATACTCAAAAACGCTTATGTGAAGTTTGGTTCAAGACTGTACATAACTTCGTACAATTTCTGATGAGGAAAATGGCACAAAAATTGCTATCACAGTGCCCCGTCGGAATATCTCCATTTTCAACTAGAACCTGCTGGCCATGGCAAAAACAGATAAATGAAGTTTGATTCAATTCTATGCATAAATTCATACACTTTTCGATGATACAAAGAGGACACATGGGCAGACATTTTGTAAAAACGTGTTTTTCGGGATCTCTGAACCCTAAAACGTGTAAATCCGTCGAAAAAAAATTCGATTACAATACTTTCTTCTATTATAGATAGAAGAAAGTAAAAACGGTTTTCATTGACCATTTTCCTATAAAAGTAACGGTATCGCTCAGAAAAACCTGTCAAAGTTGACGCTGCAAACTAATTTTTGGAAATCACGAAGGTGATTTCGAATATAAACAATGACATTCTACTATAAACCCTGATGTACATTTATTGAAAAAATATAAAAGAAATTTAAATCTATTTGATTCTTTGTAACTTGAATAAGAACGCATGAAAATTTTATGCATGAAGAGAGGAAGATAATTTTGTAATTTTGTGAAATTAATATTTAAAAGCGCGTTATCGACCATGAAAAATGAAAAAAATTTAGACCAGCCAAAGATTTAAACAATTTCACTGAGAACTCGGTAAAAATGAAATAAGAAAGGACTTGACAGTGTGATATAATTCCATGATAATGGATTACTTGTTAAAATCTGGGAATGAATGTATCTAAGTAAATCTTTCCCGACACCAATCGAGGATAAAACTAGTCGTTGGGGGCCACCATAATACTTACCCATCATGGATATGCATAATGTAAAATATTAAAATAAAAATGTGTGAACTACTTATAAAATGCATTGCAATTCAAATAAAATCGTGGCTTGATGACGTCACAAACTTTAAAGGCTCGATTACTGAATTGCTTGAAAGAGGTTTTTCCTTATAACTCCAAAAATAATAATCCTATTAACTAGCGGTTTATTGCATCTGATTAAGCGTCAAATTTCCAATTAAAATATATCTTTGAAGTGAAATTTGGATGAAATACAGGGTCATTAAAAATCGAAGAGTGTGGAAATAGGATTCCAAATATCTCGGCAACTAATTATCCGATCGACTTCATGCTTTATTCAAAATTTGTTTTTTTATTGTCTTTTATATTCATTTCTTAAAATAAACAATTTCGAAAATTTTTGTATACCTTTCATCAGAACGAATATTTCGAGAGTCCGAAAAAAATTGTTCCGGTTAATCGAGGTTATTGAAATGAAATAGGCTTCTTCCCATTATTACGTACTAAGTACATACCAAATTGCAAGTCTCTATCTCAATTTTTTCGGGAGATAGAGCGTTTACAGACACACAGACACACACACACACAGACGGACGGCAATTTTTTTTTTTCCTAAAAATATGTTTTTCGGAATCTCCAATGTCTGAAACGTGTAAATCCGTCAAAAAAAATTTTTCGATTTTCAAAACGATTACAAGACTTACCCTATACTACGTATGATGGGTAAGTGAAAATCAGCAATTAAAAGTAAAAAATCTAGAGTGACTCAATCCGAACGTGCCTACAAAAGAATAAAAATACCTAAATTTCTAACAAAATGGAATCGGTTGGATTCGAAAGCTGGTCCTCACGTTTCGAAACTGGAGGCGTTTCCTCAGCGTCACTAATATTTGATTACGTCGCCGCAAGTTTTATCACTTAAACTCTGTCACAATTGTTTGGTATTTTTCATATAGAATCGGTCGCAAAATGGTTAAAAAATAGATTAAATACATCCATCGGCCGATTTTTACGAAAATCTATATAGTTCTTGCGACAGTGGTTTATAAATAATGTCAAATGGGAGCTGAATCGGAAGTGCCGTTTGGAAGTTATCGTGTTACACACACACACACACACACACATTAACAAACCATGATTACAATAGTTTTCCTTACACTAATATGTTTGGAAACTAAAAAGGGGCGTTTAGCCATTTGATATGTAGTAGTTGCCGCAGGCCTTAACACGTTCATTGCGCTTATAGTATCTGTACTATGCTAGCCGCCCGACACTCGAGTTGCGTACAGTACCAGTACACTCTGGGTTTTTCCACTTCTCGCCGACCCACAACGTAGCAACTCGCCTATGGGCTTGTTGGATTCAATATAGAATGAGCTTTCAAACGTGACTTTACGCCAACCGTTAGCTATTTTTCGTCCTCTTAAATCAAAGTTTGATTTTCTTCGTGTTTTTCTCTTTTTTATAGTAAAAATAATAAATATATAAGTAAGCTATTTTACTATTTTACAGAAAAATAAAAGTTCACTGATAAAGAAAATACTAAAAACCTAATTACGCCAAGGGGGAAGAACTTGGATAATTAGTAAGCGCAGTGAAAGTGTTAATGGCAGAGACAGGTTGAAATATTAACAACGCGGATTGCATCTGTTATGCTCGGGGCATATGGCATAACTACGTACGGATGATCTTACTGAAAAATAGAAAGTATTGCTAGACTATACGTTATAGAATAAATTATCATCTGTAACAAGAGTACGAAGTTGTAAGAGGCAATTGTATCGAAGAAAAATAATTTCGAATCAGTAATTTCTTCTAACAAATTTGTAAAATAGTATTTCCAATCACAATAATTCATAAATTAAAAATACATTTTATTAACAAAATGTTGTTAAAATTGGACCTGGAAGAAATCAACTCATCCAGAATATATCGAATTTCATTCAAATAAACGTTTGCCTTTTATCTATCAAAATTCATTTCGCGAATGATTCAGATATCATAAGTTAAATGTTAAATAAGCCGTAAAATGCAGTGCAATCTCGTTAATGCGTCTCCGCTTAAGATGTATCTCCGGTTTATGAGGACAATTTTGTTTTTACCCATAATTTTCTATTTGCAGTTAATGCTAAGGACATCGTTAACACGTTCTACTCTTCGGATAATGCGGACAATTACTTTAAAAACTAACCGGGAAGAATCGAAACTAGTTTTGTAGATTATTTCTGCAAAAGAAAAATTTGGTGTAACTTTGGATATTGAGAGATCAAAACGCGTATGTTGTGGCCATCACAAAACTTTCTCCTACATAAATCAAATCGGTTAAATGATTTAAATAGTCCAAGAAATTACATCGATTTGGCAAATTGGTTTCTTTATTATATAAACGCACCCCCCTCTTAGATGTCTGCAACCAAAATTTAATGACATTGTATTCCCATATTCAGGATGCTACACTGTTAAAAATAAATCCGTGAATTGACGGTAAAACTACTGGCAGCAAAGTTGCCGAACTTTTTCCATTCTGTTACAGAGATTTTCCGTTTTGGGAAATAAAAGAAGGAAAAACTCACTTACGGTGCCTGTAAGGGCTCTGAAAGCGCATGTATGGCGACGTGTAATGCCAGTTTTATTACACTTTCATTTTTAAACTTATTTTAAACTAAAAAAATCATCTTAAATGTGTCTTCTTTCTATGTGATATTCATTTGATTTCACTTATTTAGTAAAATTTATGGTTTAAAATATGTTTGTTTGACTTGAAAATATCGTAAGGTAGAAAGCGGTTCCGAAAGTTAAAGTATCCTTATAAAAAAAAAAAAAAAAACTGCAACCAAAATCGAAAAAGTAAAAAAGAGGCTTTTTAGAGATCAACCTTGGATATCCATTGCAAAAAAATTATTTTAAAATATCGAAATGAAATAAGAGATATTTAAATAAAACGCTCCCATAGTTTTAACATTAGCTTGCGAGTGTCTTCGCATGACTGTTGTACGAAGTCGCATTGATTCTTTCATAGTAGTTCACCATCTGTACTATTCCTGAGGTTCTAAGGTTTCTGCACTGTTAAAATTTTCCAGCAAACTGTCCAGTCATTTGACCGTTTTTGTAGAAAAAGGTTACATAACTGTAATTTAACTATATTCTGACCATAAAATGAGCAATACGGTCAGAATATATTTAAATTACGGTTATGTAACCGCTTTCTACAAAAACGGTCAAATGACTGGACAGTTTGCTGCAAATTTTTAACAGTGTGGCGATAAATGAATGCTTTTTGGGATCGTAAGTATCTCGGTAGAGGTTATATTACATTTTCGTTAACCTTAAAAAAGATAAGAGATAGATTAAGAAACATTTGTCATTTTTTTTTTCAGTCTATTTCTCTTTCTTATGATGTGAAACATTCCATAAAAAATGAGAGCCAGTTTTGATAGCGCTAGTTTTGAAGTTTTGTATGAAGCAAAATCGATGAATTTTTTAATTGGAAAAAGTACAAATATGTTATATGTACACATATTATAAAACAATTATTCTATTGTACATATTTGTTACTGAAAAAGTGACTTCTCACATTACTTTTCTTCTACTTATTTTAATTGCTTTGTTAGTAAACTTGCCAGCGGGCATGTTGCAAATTGTTAAATGCGAGTGCCTCAAGGATCAAATTACAATTGCATATTAACAATGTTTTTTTTCCGCGAATGGAAATTAGCCCGTAAAGAAATCAAATGATAAATGTTCTGTTCAAGAGCATAATTTAAAAGAATTTCGATCAAAATGTTTTCTCCACGAGTTGTGCAACAACTCATTTCAAGTAATTTACTTTAAAAATAGAGAAAAGAATTGAGCAAAATGTTCGAAAATTCTGCAATTCAAGATAATAGAAATATACGCTGGCCTCGATCACAAATAATTTGCATTATTTTCCGCTTACTTTAAATTAAAGGAGAAACATTATACGTCTTCCAGATAGTCAAAATTATCTTTCATTGTTAAGTACCATATATGGGGAGATAAAAATTTCGTGAAAAACTGCATCCTATAGACAGACAGGCGGAATTCATATGTATTTCTATTCATATTTAAATACCGATTTCGTTGTTTTAGAAATCAATTTGATAAAATAACGACATTTTAAACTCAATTTGAAATTATTAAAAATAGTATTCTGAGAGACAAGTTTTTTTCCTATCAAATAACGTTTGCATTATCGAGCACAAGTTCAGAGCTCAGTCGATTGTAGTTCTATGAAAGTAGGCTAAAAAATTTGTTTTTCTTGTGCAATGTGCAATAACAACACTCCAACTCAATTTGTTTTTCCGGGGAATCTGTCGGGCAATTTCTAATTGAATTAAAAAACAGGATACTTTTTTAATTTTTAGGAAATGCCTTTCCTTCTTTGTTTTCACACTTCTTTTAAAAGTGCATAACAACTATTAAATCTTTAAAAAAAAAAAAAAATAAATAAAAATAAAGTATATATGAAAGAGCAACATTTTCTCAGCAATTTAAAACAAACCTCCCAAAAAATGCGAATAATTATGCTCTTTATGAATAAAAATATATCACTTATTCTCGCAGTAAATATTGATTAAAAGGATACTTTAAAGCGGTTTATCTCAAAATGTTAAAAATGTGGTTTAAAAGAAATTGCATGCAAGATTTCCCTTAACCTTCTTAATTTTTTTACATGTAATATTTACGCATTTACAGATTATGTCTTAAGAATTATATTATTATATCTTAAGAATGGAACTAAATTTGGATATTATTCCAGCTATACACAAAAAATTATGTATAGATAAACTTTGAAAAAACACGCAATATTTTCAGTTTTATTTTAAAATAGAAATTTTGCTAGAATTCGAATTTAATGCAGTAAAGTAAATAGAATTCATCCTAAATTGTATTATTGCCAATCGATATGTTAAAGAATTAAAAAAATTTTTTAATGATACATTAAAATACCGTTAAGGCATAAAGGGTTAAGAAGAGATCGATAATGAACATGGAATACTTTACGAATAATTGCATTCTTTCTCTCCTACTTTAAAAGTTGTTAGATTGCCAAAACTTTTCTCTAAACATAAATTTTAACACATTCTCAGGTAATATCAACCGTATGTGTGGACACGCCTATGCCCAGTTAACTGACCTTTCAGTTGAATTATAAAACATCCTCAAGCGCAGCTAAGTGAAGAAGAATTGCTTTTATTTATAGTGGTGCTTCTGCACTTATCTGGTGTTTCTTCAAAATTTTCATTTTGTAGAAATGGATGCATGTCGTTTGACCTGAATGTTTGTATATAAGTATTTTGATATACTTTAAAGAATAAACTAATAACTAAGGGCACGAAATTTCCGCTCGCCAGCTCGCCATTGGCGAGGAAATATTTAAGGTTGGCGAGTAAGTTTAGTCTTTTGAAATGTTGTGCTTCAAACCAAACTGTATACGCTCAGAATATCGTGCCTCAATCTAGCGACACGTGGAAGTGTTTTAAAATCAAGCGACGGCATTTATCTTCCAAAAGAAGAAAAAATGCGCGTCACCCACTTCCATTTCTCTCCTACGGAGGAACGAACTTCCCCCGTCTTCATTCGTTCCCCGCTTTCGCACCGCGCAAGCACCAAGGCTGTTTTTTTCGCTTTCGAGGCCGAATCTGATCGCTCTTCGCTCCTGCGCGAAGTAAATCAGGTTTCGCCACCTAAGCTCAGCTGCTTGATACACGGTAAAAATTATTCGCTTTCTCTCGAATTTTTAACATTTTAAAAATTGTTCGTATTTTTCATGAATGTAAAATAGTCTGGATTTAAGAGACAGCTCCTTCTAACAAAGGTCAATTTAAATTCAGTTTGTCATAAATAGTTCATTTTCTGGGCAGGTGTGGTGGCCGACGTTACTGTCTGAATGAATGTAAAATAGTGGCGAGCAAAAATTTTAGTCTGGCTAGTACCTTTTCAACTGAAATTTCATGACCTGAACTAAGAGATAATGGAATTTATAAAATGCATGCATATTTAAATGCTGAATAAATAATGATGTTGTACAGTGACGAATTTCCCCGAAATCTTGTTCAAAACTCTTTGCATTTCTACTTTTCTTCTTCTAAAATTAGTCAGAATGAAGAATTGTGTTACTACTTATTTAGGGTGGGGAGAGGGTCTGTGTTATATGAAACTTAGAGTTCACGGGTACTAATTGAATGCAAGCCTTTCCATGTATTTATTGAGTGAAATAATTAAATTAAAACAACATTCTTTTTTTAGGGCAAAACACAGAAAAGCAGTTAAAATTATTCATACTCTAGATCATTATAATATTATGGATAGTCTCTCGCGTTCATTATTTCTCCGGGATATGGGGGAATATCAAGCTTTTCCCAAAGAGATATTTATGGAAATATGAAATTATTCATTATATGGGGACTTTTTCTGAAATTTTCATATATACATATGATCAAAACTCAAAACCAATGGATAGAACCTTTTTAAAACACCATTCATCATAAAATATGAAAATCTTTCGCTAAAAAGTTAATTTTAGCGTAATAGTGAAGATTATTAATTTTCTAACTATTCAGCATCATGAAAGTATGAGTTAAAATAAACCATTTAGTATTTACCCTATGCAGAAAGGATGAGCTATCCATATTATAAAGATATTAACCTAAAATTTTACGCAGTTGCGCGCGGAAATAGTAAAACTTTATTTCCGGGTTTTATCCAGCATTTTGGGAAATTTCGTTACTGTGTATTGGCAAAAATTATGAAAAACAGGATTACTAACCTGGAAAATTGCAGAAGTGTGTCCGCCTCTTTTCGAGTTCCGGGTTCGATCTCCTGTTAAATTTTTGTTGTGGTGAAATGTCGTGACTTTTCGTGGATCCATTAAAATTGGCTGGGTAGGGAGGTGGTGGAGTTTTTCTAGGGGGCACTCCCTCCAGCGGTGGACTC
This sequence comes from Maratus michaelseni, assembly GCA_963931845.1. Classification (NCBI taxonomy): domain Eukaryota; kingdom Metazoa; phylum Arthropoda; class Arachnida; order Araneae; family Salticidae; genus Maratus; species Maratus michaelseni. Next base: position 97,358,469 of record OZ007586.1, read on the forward strand.
GTATTGGGTTCCGAAGGTGGTGGGGTTAATGGCTCATAAGATCCATTAGCACCGGGTATGAGATTAGGAGTTCCTGCATTTCCTACTCGGAAACATGGCTGCCTTGATGATTCAGTAAACTGATGAGTATGTGCTACACCGGGTGGTGCAGTGGACGGAACAGAAGGTGAATTGGGATACGAAGTGACATTGGATGATATGCGGGGCCTAAAGCAATCATCTTTGGTTACTGGTGAGGGAACACTTCCCATAAACATTTGTTGTGTGTGTTGATCTGGATTGTTATAGACTCCATTGTTTGAAACAGAATATGGACAGTGATTCCGCACCAATTCTGTTTTTACTGTAACTGCATCTTGATTGGTGGACATTACAGGCGCAGAAGCATCAAGCTTGTGTCTTACACCAGAGCAATGCTCACCAAATGCTGTTGGTTTGGCAAAAATGTCTGACGCGCATTCAGGCTTGGCATTTTGATGGGAATGATATAAAACGTTATTTAAATGACTCGCCCCTTCATGATAACTGGAGTTTATAGGTACTGGATAATTCATTGCATTAGCATCACCAACGTTTCCACCATTGGAGGAGTTATTATAGTTCATTCTCATATCTGTGTTGCAGTGGTTATTATAACAAGACCCTGTATTGTTATTTGTAAAATTTGATCCATAATCCGTGTTGGGATTATGATAATTAAGTCTGAGATCATTTTGGTAAGCCATCGCTGTACGATTGAAATTTTGACTAAGTTCTGACGCCGAAACCGCCATTCTGCACGAAGTATCAGGGTAACTGTACATTGACTGAGTAGCAGAAGGTTGACCCATAAAATAAGTGGGATTTCCAAAATGACCAGATTGAGGATAAGAATTATTAAGTCCACCAGAAATCATGCTCTCGTGAGGTCCTGTGCTTACACGACTTTGCGCCATAAACATTTTTGTAGGCATTAAATGTTTAGAATTTTCTTTTGAATATCCAGGTGAGATTTCTGTAAGGCTATTATTCAAAACACAATAGCTATCACTTTCTGGTTTCCAGTCTTCCGTATCTCCCTCTAGCAATTCTTCTTTTACATTTGAAGGCAAAATTTCTGCGCCATCAGACGCAGCTTCTAAGTTACTGTCGTTTAATTCGTGGCTCTCAGTTAGATACGGACTTGTTACACTCTTCCGATAATTTTCAAAAGTTTTGACAAAATCACTAAATCGATGGTCTGCACTCGGAGAACTAGCAGTCTGATTCTCTGAATTATCTATGTTAGCAAAACATTCGTTAATTTCAGTATCAGATGAAACGAATTCGCCAGGGTTACTCCTGCTTCCAGGGACTAGATCATTAAAATATGAACCACAGTTTTTTACCTGAAAAGTACAAAAAAAATGTGTTAGTTAATACAAAATTTTAAGAATCAATCTTATAATTATTAACAGTTTAGAACATTTTATTTTTAAACAACTGTAACAATAAAACAATTTCTAAAACAGACGGAATTATTTATCGACAGTAAGATAAAAGAAAAACACACAAGTAAATTATTCATAGAAAATTCTGGTACTTTTTTCCCTAATTTATATGATGTGTGCATGCGTATAAGTTTTAGAAAATTTAAACGTATATGAATAGGCTTCATGGGTTGATTTTTTAAGCAGACTTTTGCTTCCTTATTTCATGCATTATGCAACATCATAGATAAAGCATTTCCTATGGTATAGTCTGTATCATTTATAGACTCCCTAAAATGACAGATTCTGCATCTTCAAAAAATTATAATGAAGTTTGAAATTAAACTGTTTGAAAAATGCTTTAATATTATTACAACAGACTTAAACTGACATCAGAACTTTCAAGAAGTACGTATATCTTTTAATCCTGATCTAGAGGACATTCAAGTGAGACATATACATTTAAAATTTAAGAAACCTACAAACTGTCGTAATTTAAAAATAGCTTTTTTATATGCGCATATTCAGACTTTGAAAGAAAGTATAGTAATTATATGGTTAAAAAAAAACGTTGTTTACGAAAAAAATTATTATACATACCTTAGCATATTTCAAAATACAAATTTGTATATTAATTTATATACCCGTCAATTATTATTACAAATGAATACATATTTTTTGAAAATTGGACAACTTTTCTCCAGATTATGCCGTAATGATGTATGGGAGAATTTGTACTAATGATGGTTTTGCGTTGTTTTCGAAATGGATATACGCAGATTTTTGAAAAATAAGATCGTTATTGTTCTCTAAAAATTTGTAACCGTTCACAAAATTTCTAAAATTCACATAGAACATTTTGTAATTCGTTATAGATGAAATTTTAAAACCTAGAAAAAGTAGTTTAAAGAATTTGAATATAAATCGGCTTCAGACTATGAAGAGCGAGACTTATTTATCAAACAAAATTAAAGGCCGAAAAAGGATTTTTGGGGAATTTTTCCTTTAATTTGGACAAATTGGACCATTTTCAAAGCTAACATATTGCTTAACACATTGCTGACGGCTAACGCGAGTACGCGTCTTTTGAATATATCCAATCCAACCAATATGTCTCCATCCACGGGCGGTACTTTTGCATTTCATATATCATATTATTTCTCGAAAATACAGACAATATTTATATTTATGCAATTTGTGGACTATGCATATAAATACTTCGATCAACAATATCATTATTATATACATTCATTTACATGTAATTACGAATCCAGAAAATATTTATTTTACATAATACAACATGTAAGAGTGACGCTTATTGGCGGGTCTTCCTACATAAAAGACGGACACTAGCCGTCAGCAATGTATTAAATGATTCGGATGAGCACAAAAACTAATAGAAAAATCCTTTAAAATGTATTATTATACATTTTATAAAAGAAATATTTTAACCTTAAATTTGCTATTGAAACAATCTATAAAGTAAGAGAGAAATGTGTAAAAAAATTCGAATATTAATCGGCTTCAAAGTATGGAGAGCGAGGCTTATTCATCAAACAAAATTACAGGCCAAAAAATTATTTTTGGGTAATTTTCCCTTTAATTCGGACAAATTTGATCATTTCCAAAGTCCAATATCAGCTTAACACATTACTGATGGCTAACGCGAGTTCGCGTCTTTTTTTAATATATCCAATCCAGCCAATATGTCCCCATCCACGGGCGGTACTTTTGCATTTCATGTATCATATTATTTCTCAAAAATATAGACAATATTCATATTTATTCAATTTGTGGACTGTGCATATAAGTACTTCTATTAGAATCAATATCATTATTATATACATTTATTGACAATGTAATTACGAACCCAGAAAATATTTATTTTACATAATGCAACATGCAAGAGTGACGCTTATTGGCCGGGCTTCCTACTTAAAAGACGGACACTAGCCGTCAGCAATGTATTAAATGATTCGGATAAGCACTAACACTAATAGCAGAATTCTTTAAAAATTATTACAGATTTTATAAAAGAAATATTTTAACCTTAAATTTGCTATTAAAACAATCTATAAAGTAAGAGAGAGATATGTGTAAAAAAAAAAGTAAAATATAATACGATAACGTGATAAAAAGAAAAATGCCTTGAACTGTATTATAATCTTCGAATAAAATTACCTAAAAAATAAATAAATCAGTCAAGTGCGCGTATAACTCACGTTTAAAGGGTTCCGTACATTAAATTTATTAATTACGATTTATTAATTCACAAACTCCTACTACCTCCTAATTTTTTCATAATTTAAGTTTCGGTAGAATCGGAAATAGGAGGGGGAGGGGCATATTTTTGCAGTACACTTTCGACGATATCTCTGAAAATATAATACCTACAATTAAAACAAATATCTTTCGAACGGTACCCTACACAATATATAAAAATGAAATGTTTTTTTCAGGTTAATTAATATCTCGGCTAATTACCGACATTTTTTTTCGAAAATCGTTATCAAGTATCCTTGGATCATTCTGCGTCGATAGATACCTCGAGCACCCGAAAAGTAAAGTTTGTGTGTGACGAAAAAATGCGTTTTACACAAAAACTATATGACCTAGGCAAATCGTATAGTTTTCCTGAAAAGTTGAAATAAACTCTTACCATCCCTAATTTTTTTCATGATTTTAGTTTCAGTAGATTTGGCAATAGAAGGGAGGGGCGGGGGGGGGGACTTTTTTCTGCAGTGCATTTTCGACGATACCTCTTAAAATACAATACCTAAAATTAAAACATATATATTTTTGAGTTCGGTGTTACCAAATCTTTCACACGATATATATACACACACATATATATATGTGTGTGTGTGTGTTTTCAAGTAACTTAATTAGACCTCCTAAATTTCTCCTATACATATTTGCGAATGGCTAATAATCTGAAAATATGTGTATCAATATCCTTGATAACTTTCCACGTTCTATAGTTTACGAGAAAATGGGCTCTGACAGACGAACACAGAGACTGACAGAGATATACACAGGAGGAGTGATCTTATAATGGTTCCGTTTTTATTTTTTACGTACGGAAACCTAAAAAATCTTAAGAAATACCGTGGAATAAAAAATAAAGGTAATCACGCTTCCGGGGGAATGTGTTCTCTTTAACCACCAATTTACAATTAGAGGCCAAAAATGTGAAAATTATAACAGAAAAGCTACTTATTAGTAAGTATCCCCCGCTTTAAAAAAATAATAATATCTAGCCAAATTGCCTATAAAGCAATAATTTCTAAACAGAAATCGGAAGTTTTTTCAAAACAAATTTATTTTCTTTGATTCAGATAGTTTCTTCAATCGTGATAACGAAATGTATACGATTGTTCACTTATCACCGTTACTTACATTTTTTATAAATATTCTCATTTACAACAAATGAGGAACCGAATATATATATGGGAAGGGGTGGGGGCATTGTCCATATATTTAAGCACCCCTAGTCAAATTACACCCCCCTCCCCCCCCCCAAAAAAGAACTATATTGCATTATAACAATGTTAGAAAAAAAAGTTTAAAGAGGTAGCTTTTTGTCACTGAGAACAAGTTCATTCGAATAAAAAAAAATAATATTCTGTGCATTTACATAAGTTTTATCCACCCCCACATTCATTATTTACAAATATTCGCATTTACAACATCTGAAGAATAAAACATATTTAAAAGGGGGGGGGGCATCGTCCGTATATTAATGCACCGGAAAAATGAGCACCTAGACCAATTATACCCGGAAAAAAGACTCTTATATTGCTTCATAACAATCTTAGAAAAGAAAAATATATAAAAAAGAGACAGCCCTGTGCCAGCGAGATTCCTAGGGGAACGCATTCTTAACTAATAATAAACTGAAAAACCGTAACCACAAAAGCAATAGGAGCTGAACAAGCGTATGTGGAAAAAAAAATTAGAAAACGTTCGAAAAAAAGAAGCACGAGAGCAAAGACGATAGAAAGCGGAAGCACTGGAGATGAGACCGGAAGTTAGGGTGGATAAGAGAAACCGGAAGGAAGCTTGACATCCCAGCAAGATGGACAATCGTCCGTCGAGAATCGAAAAAGAGGGGAATATCTCTCTCTCTTTTCTTCCCAATTCCGAGGCATGTTTTTTTAAAACAGAGTGCAAGGAACTACGGCGATTTTAGCATTTTATTCGAATTGCAATCGTCAATGCTGATGTACGAATTGAAGGAAGTATCACAATGGATGGAACGCCAAGCACCCGTTATGTAAGAACGTAACCTGTTACAGGATTGAATCCACTTGTACGCTGATAGTGCCAAAGAGGGGAAAGAAAAAATGTTTATGGTATGAGCTGACGACCCCGTTCTCAAATGAAAAACTTAACAAAATTGGGATTTTTGGGAGAGCAGTGATGCGAAAATATATAAAATATGATTTTTTTTTATAACGAACATTTAGGAAACTTAAAGTTTTTCCGAAATGAAATAATACTGAATCATAATAATCATGCTTTTTTTAAGCATACACAATTGCCTGCAAAACTAAATGAATCAAACTAATGTGTCCATGCATGCCTGTGCAGTAAAAATAAATAAATAAAACGCAAATCATAACTCCAGTTCTAAATGTAGTGGAATAAAACTATTTGCTTTAAAATTTCTTGCTAATGATTTTTTTTTTTTTTTTACCTTCTTCAGAGACATATTTATATTTTATTCGAACTGTGAAAATTCCAATTTGAATACATTTTTTCTTTCATTCAACTTATTATATCGCATTCCACCTTAACATAATTTTTTTTCTCCTCTACATTTAAAAACATTTAAGCATGATTTAAAGTGTTTTGGGGGCTGTATAAATATTAAGAAGCTAATTTGGATATTCGGTAAAACTGCTGCAATCAACATTAAAAAAAAAAAAAAAAAAAAAAAAAAAAAAAAGACATAAAAAAGACATTATTTGTTAATGAATGGTGTTCATCTGTAAATCCAAAAACATCTTTTTTTCTTACTAATATTTAGCACAGCTGAAATGGTAAAAATTGATTTTTAACTTTTTAAATACTGTCTCTTAAACTTTTATTTTTATTTTTATTTTTATTTTATTTTACATACCGTATTTACTCGCTTATTTTGCGCAATTCTTTTACCACTTCTTCGGTACCAAAAGCAGAGAGAGGGAACAAAAAATACGCGTTTTTTATTTACATTAAATTTCATTGGAGAACCTTAGAGCAATTAACCCCTTGCAGGGTGATGGGATATAATATATCCCACATCCCACAATAGCACCAAAAATTTAGGAAAAAATTGCTTTTATAATATACGTGAAGAAAATTTTTATTTATTTTACAATAAATTTGTTTCTAAATCCTGTCGTCAATCAATCATTTCAACATTTTAGCTACAGAAGCACTTTGCACGTGAAAGGGTTAAAGAAAAGTTTCCTTCAGATAGTTAAAAATAATTAATATTAAAAAAATTAATTACAGTCGCAGTAGTTATTTAAGTGGCATTTTTAAACAGGGTGAACACTTTAAAGAGTATTCTAGGATAATAATAATAATAATAATAACTAAGTTAGCGAGAAAGAATTAGTAGAATTTAAAAACTATTGCTATATTTTCCCGCAAAGTGGACCGCTCTAAATTTAATACCTGCGGTAAAACTTTTTTTAGTCATTATGATTTCTCAGCACAGACATTATAATTAAATGTGTTAACTGATTAATTTTCAACATGATGTTTCTAGACTGATTAATTTTTGACAGGAAGTACTAATATACCACAAAACTGTTGATGCAGCATTATTGGTCACAAAATCACCTGCATTCTTAGAGTAGGTGAAAATGGATAAATCGCAAGATACAAACACAAATTTAAAATATAAACAGTACATAATTGTACTTGGACGAGAGAGAAATGTATCTCTTGTCCAGCTGTAAGCTTTTTTGTCTGAATTTCTCGTACAAGACAATTTTTAAACATATCGGTGTAAAGATCTATACGGAACAATTAAGAAGGTTCTGCCACATCAATGGACTCGCCCCCTGATGTCCATGTTTAAGATAAATTTGAAACACATAAACGTAAAAAGAAAAACATAATTAAAAATTGTCTTCCACAGGGTGTTCAGGGCGCAAAACCAGACCCCCATCTCGAAAAATCCTTAGTTCTTGTTTCTCTTAATGTTTGATCATTTTATGTCACTTACGAAGAATAAATTTTACTTTTTTTTTCAGATCATCAGAGGTAAAAGAAATTTAATTAAATTTCTAAATCCAAAAAAGGGCAAAAGGCCTACCTGTCCCCACCCGTGTTACCGACGCATATGGTAATATAAAAATTTTAAAAAAAAGTTCATTTTTTTCTGTAAAAAATATAAATTATTTTTCTGTAAAAATTTCAAAATCCACAATTTTTTCTACAGGAAAAAACTGTTTTTCTTTAAAGCAGTGTTTTCTGTAAAAATACAATATTTTTCTGTCAAAATTACAGATTTTTTTGCAGTGTAGTTGCAAGAAATGTAATATCAGCTGCATGATTTTAATCCAGAAATGCATACTTTTGTTTAAGAAAACCGGCCCAACCACGCATGCATTAGTATAATATTTCGTTGTATACTGCAACCATTTTTTTTTTCAATAACAGTATTATTAATTGAAAAATAATATTTTAAAAGCAGTTTCATTCAAAAAAAAAATTTATGGCATTAGGTTTAGGCATTCACAAAGTATGAACTACAATAAAAAGTAATGAAATGCATAATTTTACAGTGAACCAGTTTAAATAGCCACCGTTTGTTTTTAACATAAACTATTGAAAAATGATCCAATGACTGTCTTATTTACAAATAATTCAAAACCGACAAAAACTTACTTTCCCAATTTTTTCACACGTTGAATTTAAATATGTAATCTTCTATATATATATTTGTCTTACGTGGCGCGGAAATAGGTCTGAATTTCTACCTTATCGTTGGCAACAACCATAGTTTCCAGAGCTCAGACCAATGAACAGACAAGATTGTGTTAGCTCCGCGTCCAATATGGCGGTCAGTGTCAAAGCAGTGAAACTCATTTCGCAATTATTAAAAATAAAATATGAACGTAATCCAAAGTGTCTGAGATGATTCCTCATTTTAATTATGAGTAATATTGTCGTTTAATTATGAGTAATATTGAATTCTCAACTCTTATTTAGAATTTATTTACGAATTTCACTCACACAAAAAATCGGAGATAATAAAATAGAAACTTTCTAGAATGCCCCTGCTCCCCTGAAGGGGCATTCAGATTGATTCTTGATACTTGATGATACTTGATTGATACTTGATGTTTTATTGAAGTAAAAATGATTTTTCTTCAATTTCAATGAAGTAAATATTTCTTTTGCAGAAATCTATAATCAATTAGAATAGTAAAATGTCGAACGAAATTTAAACAATCATTGATGATAAACTATCTTCCTACCACGTAGAGTTTTTTTTTTTTTTTTTTTTTTTTTTTTTTTAATGAATTTAAGCCAATATTATAATATTAGTACAATATTATAGGTGCAATAAGTTTTAAACTAATTATGTTTCCAAGATCCTTTTTTCATAGTATTTAAATGATTTATATGTCCATTAGTAGCATCAACTAAATGCATTTTTAGTTGTGTTTTCAACGGAGTTTTCAATTACTTTTTTACATTAAAAAAATTGTCAATTTCATATGTTCAAATGATTTATTGTAGCACTTATTCCGGCTAGAATTACTAGAAAAATAAAGAGGGGCGAGCGAGCTGTGACCGCGTAGCGGTCTCAATGTGAATTGCTTTGCAATTCACGGGGGGTTGGCGAGCGTTAGCGAGTAGGGGGCTGAGCCCCCTAGTAAAATTATAATGTTGTTATCAAACTTAACACCAATTATTCTAATTGATAAATAAATCATACGAGTTGTAAAAATATAACAAATTATAACGCCTTGTAATAATATACTTATTTTAATAGCTAAAAGTCGTAAAATAAAAACTTTATAAACAGTAAAATAAGTTTTATTAGACTGTTGACAGGTTTCTACTCCATCGGAGCCATTATCAAAACAAATAAGAATATTCTACAATATCTATATTATATGTACAATATACAATATCTCAATAATATTCTTATTTGCTTTGATACTTTGTTCACATGGAGCCGAAACATGTCAACAGTCTAATAAAACTTATTTTACTGTTTATAAAGGTTTTATTTTACACCTTTTAACAGTTAAAAGAAGTATACGAGTTGTAATTTTTCAAATGATTGGAAAAGTGTCCAGGCCAGAATTTAAACCAGGAACCTTCGCGTAAGCAGCCAACACTCTACCAACTGAGCCATCCTGGGCAAATCTGGCAGACATCATTCACTTAGACAACATTTTGATAACTACATTTGGTTTTGTTATATGAAACAGCTCAAAAGAGTAAATCGCAAGTAGGGGAACATTCGATACGTAATTAAATTAGTGTAATTACTTATCTAACGTTCTGGTGTAATCCATATTTATTATTATTAACTTAGTTATTATTAGTGTAATTACAGAAGTTTAATTAAGTATCCAACGTGTAAGTGGTATTCAATTACCTGCGATTTATTATGTTGAGCTGTTTCAGATAACAGAGCAGATGTCATTATCAAAAGACTGAACACACTGTGAATTGTGTTCGCCGGATTTGTCCAGGATGACAGAGCCAGGAAGACACAATATGCAACGTTTCATTTACAGTAATTAATACGAGAGCTTTAAGTTCACGTCTTCATACCGAAATTATTAATAAATTGTTATTTATATTCTTTCAAATTTTCAGTCTCTTAAAGTTTCCAAAAAATATAAATGAATCGAACATACATTACGTTCTATATTTTTCAACTATATTTTTCAACAACGGGATAGTTTGACTTCCTTTCTAAATCTGGAACAATATACACTTGGCACATATTCCAAAAACCCAAACATCTCTTATGAAAATACAAAATCAGATTTAAAAAACAAAAAACAATTTTCTCCAGTAAAATAAGGCAACGCTGAATTTAGAGGGTAACTTCAACAAACTGGAATATATTTTTTAATTAAATCTTTCCATGTTATAATTTAAATATATACAGTCAACCCTCGGTACAGCGTCACCTGCTTGTAGGATCCCTCCGTATATAGTGTCAAACTAATGTGATCCGGCCACTGAAATAGCAATCCAATGCAACTCTGCTTAGAGTGTGATTCTGTGATTAACGTTAAAATGTATTTGTCCCAAAGCGTGACGTTATACTAGGGGTTGAATGTATATAAGTATAATGTTTAATAGCTAAAATTTCTAATCACAGAATATATGTTTCCTCGCAGCTGTGTTTTGGAAACAGCGAAACTGTTTGACTTTACTTTTCATCTTTCTAGAACAATGACCACTTCAACCACATTTCCGATTTTACATTGCGGCAACCAACATTCATTATCATTACGCACACAACAATCCCATCTGATCACACAAAACCGAAGAAAATGCAGATTTTCTTCAATTACATGCACCATGTAATTGGATTAAGTGACCATGTTATTACACTATGTAATTAAGAGAGGGTTGTGTGCAGTTTCCTAGAACATATTTTTTAAATACGTTTTTCAACGTTTCAATAAAAAACATATAAAAATGATTTTTAATGACTTTTTATAAACACACACACACATGATTAATATATATATATTTCCCTCAGCCATGGTTTGGAAACAGCGAGATAGTTTGACTTTCCCTTTTCATCTAGAACAATGAACACTTCAACCACATTCACGAACTTAAATTCTAGTTAACAGCATTCATTATCATTACACACACAAACATCTCTTCCGAACACACAAAATCAAAGAAAAATGCAGATTTTCTTCAATTACATACACGATGCCGGATTTGGGGAGGGGCTATGTGCAGTTCACTACAATACCATGGATGCAAACTTGTTTCTGACAGCAGCTTCAGGCGCTGTTTTCGACTTCACGACACTCGCCATAACAAGAAGCCATCGTACTGTCGCTGGTAAGTGGACATGCTGCTAAAGGTCACCACAGGTGCCCGCAAAAGTAGATGCAGCAAAAAAATAGCATGATTAATTGTTGTATGATGGAATAAATCAACGAGAAAGGCATCTGTAGCTTCTGCTGGTTCTTTGATTTTCTATAAGCATTTAATGGGTGAAATTAATGAGATGACACGGATATATAGAGGTTGTAGCGATACTTCAATGTTTATTGCTCCTTTGATCGTAACTTATGCTTTACTTTCTGGCTAAAGGAAATTACAAATGTATTGACATAAAGATTCACTTTTTGAATAATCCACTCCTTTTCAAAAATATCTTTCAGAAAAAAATCAAATACATTGCCGCTTTTATGAATCAGAATTTAAATCAAATAAGCGACTAATATGAATTCTAACTCGTCAAAACTAACAATCATTTATGTTTCCTCTCAATGCTTTTATTCATAAAAACGTTAGACTGAAGCGAATTATTCATATAAGAGGGACATCTATTGCATTGCAAAAAACGCGTAGCATGAGCATTTTCTGTATGCAATTTAACCCGGGAGAAGGCGCGCATACACAAGGTATGAATGGTTCTTACTTTGTCACCAATAAACACAAATAATAAACGTCAGTTGGAGACAATTTCTCCAAATTCTGGGATAAAGTAAGTGGAATGTTACTTTTAGAAAAATAGTGCTGGCAATTGTAAAAACCGTACGTACCCTAGGTTTATCATACAAGGCGCGACTGCTCCCGGGTTAATATCTAAACAATAAAGATTAAAATTATGAATTTTTATCATTTATGTGGATTAAATACCAAGCTTATCGTAAGCGTATACTTAACTACGGATAAGTTTGTACTCAGAATGGAAAATAAAGTTCCTACACTGTTAAAAATTTATACCAAACTGCCCAGTCATTCGACCGTTTTTTTTTTTTTTTTTTTTTTTTTTTTGAGAAACTGGTTATATAACCGCAATGTAACTCTATTATGACCATAATATGAGCAATAATATGGTCAAAATAGAGTTAAATTACGATTATGTAACCGTTTTCCATAAAAACGGTCGTATGACTGGACAGTTTGCTTCAAATTTTGAACAGTGTAATAAAAAATATAAATAAAAGAATAATGAACCAAAATATCTATTTCACCTTAAAACGATGTAATCAAAATGTTGTTAGCTCTCTTAGACAATTTGTGATAGATATCATTTTTAATCGAGACGAATAGATCAGCCCAAAATCGTGAAATATCGGAATATTATCGCTGTTTAGTAAGAAACTGTAAATAAAATTGAAAAGTTACTAAACCTCTATTCTATCCAAAACTGTATAATCAAAGCGTAGTTATCCTTCTAGACAATTTGCGATATCTTTCTGATCGAAATAATCTAGTCGAGCTTATTGAAAGCGCATATTAATGTAGAAAAGATTACATAGAAAATGGGAAGAAAACAAAAATTGTAAGTAAGAAAATATAAATAAAATAATAAAGAAATCAAATATATTTTTCCATCCTAATACTATGTATTCTAAACGTTGTTATCAATCTATGCAATTTCGGGTTTTTTTTTTTTTCAATCGAAACACACAGACAAGATTTGATCATTTACATATTTTAACTTTTTCTTTTCATTTTTTATATATATTTTTTAGTGTCAGTTTTTGTTGATTTGATGAACTTCAGAGTTACCCAAAAAAGCAATATTAATCAAAAGAACCTAAAAACTTAGATCAAAAGATAAAATTATTACTAATGATAATTTTCGATTATCTGTTATTAGCTGCAATAACAAAATTACTGGATTTAACGGGCACTCAAGAGAAACAATAACACCGTTTCTAGAGCCGTCTAATGTGTTTTACCAATGACTAGTGCCGAGACGTCTTTTACATTCCCATCAGCAACTTGCAAAAAGTGTGCGATATGAATTTTAAAAGGTTATGGGCTACACAATTTTTTTGTATGAACTCTATTCGTGTGTTTGAAATAAAATTTTATTATACTTGTTTAAGATTATTATTCTACTTGTTCGTGTATACAGAGTGTTCCAAAAAGGTTGAAACGCGCATTTAATGTTTTATCTGTTGGAGAATGGTAGGCAATGTAAATTTCAGAAGTGTTACAAACGAAGCAGGGAATAAGATTACATTAAAGCAATAGTACTGCCAATAATTTTCAAAAAGTTACACTTTTTAAATTACTATAAGACTCCTCTAGACAAAAATTGCCCAATTAGAAAAATTCCCCTTTTCTACAACAAGATCATTACAAAAAACTTCATATATTTATCTTTAAAATTGAAGGAGTTATACTTAATTGAAAATTGACCAATTTGAGAGTCTGACTATTTATAAATTAGAAATGTAGTTCTGTGATATACTGAAAGAAAGAGAAAACATGGACCATAATCCATATGCAAGTTGACCGACCTTAAACAAAAGATAATCGAGACTTACAACAATATTAGTAGCAAAGAATTCCAAAAGCTTTATTAAAAGGGCTCAGTTACGTATTGGATATGTGAGAAAACACTTTGAAAATGGTTTGTGAATTGTTATTTTTTTCACTAAATATTATGATTCTAGGATTTTAAACTACGCTTGTCTCTTTACATGATCTCTGCCTGTGTAATACTTCACTTGAATGTATTTGTGATGCAATTTTGTCCACACTTTTTAACATAATTTTGATCTAAAGAGCGCCATCATAAATTTGTGAATGGTCTCTGTTTTTACTGATGAAATGGCCTTGGTACGAAAAAGTGGTATAAGTCAGCTTTTTTCTTTTATTATAATTCATTTAATTTAGATATGCAGTTCTTTTGTAATTATCTTGCAGGAGCAAAAGAAAAAAAATCTTATTGATCAATTTTATCTACGAATATGGTATATATTTTTTAAAAATGTAACCTTCTGAAAATTGATAGGAGGAAAATTTCATTAACATTAATCTGATTTCCTATCTTACTTTGAACACTTTTGCAACTTATTTCCAACAAGTAATAAATTAAAGTGCGTTTGAACCTTTAAGTGGCGTCCTGTATATTATGAATAAATGTTTAAAATAAAATTTTAAACAGTACCCACACATATTTGAGACTTATTAAGTTACTTCTCTAGCTTTCATCCAAAAAAATTGACAATATGTGAAAAAAAAAAATAAAAATCCTCATACTCAAAGGAAAAGAGCTCGTAAAAAATACCAATCGGGGCATTTGCAGTGACACAAATTGAGAGACAAGTTACTGATTAGAAAGGTGTAATTGTAAGCTTTCACACACCATTTGTTTAAATTGTATTGTATCATCAAAATGTCTTTTGAATCGCGTAAATAATTTTCAACATTCCGTACGGCAATTTATAGGACGTTGTGAATTAAAGGACTGTAGTCAATGAAGATGAGAAAGTTTATATTTATTTATACCTTCATTTTCTAAAGCCTGTTCCCAAATCTAAACTTGCAACCTTTTGACACATTCACAAATGCATACAAATTACAGACATTCTTATTCAAATTACAAAAAATTGAGGAACGTATTTGGTTTTTTATAAAATGAAAGCATCTTTCCGAAAATGACGTTAGAATTTGTGTTTTGAACCGATTTTTGAAACATGACAAAGCAAAATGGTTGTTGTCATACAGCAATCTATTTTAATCAAGATTTATCATATTTACAGAAATAAAAAAGATGTTGTTCGATTTTTTTGTCATTTGAATAAGAATACCTAAAAATGTTAAGCCTGTAGGATAAAAATCTGTCTGTAAATGTGTTGCCCAGCGGGGAAATTTTAAAATTTTAAAACACTTTAAGGCCTGTTCTGAAATCCATGCTTGCAACTTTTTGACGCTATAACGAAGTCATTTTAATTTATAAATGACTGACATTTCAGATATTCTTAACTTTTACTCAAAAATCGAAGAGCGTTTATTTTTGTCCTTATAAAGACAAAAGAACTTTTTGAAAAGATATCAAAGTTCTGCGTTTTCAATCATTTTACAGAACACAGTAATCAAGGAAAGGGTATCATCAGGGAACAAACAACTACAACTGAAGATCTATCACATTTTATAGAAAACTAAAACGCTGTTCAGTGTTTTAGCATTTCAATAGTACAGCGAAAACTGCGTTAGTTGACCACTAGTGATTCAATCACTTTCTGTTCAACTTAAAAGGTGGACAGCCTATAAAGATTCCACATTTATTATATATATATATATATATATATGGTGCATTCTTATACGATGTCAACATAATATCGCCAAATTTCATGCATTTACGGATATAAATGACTTCGTAAATGTGTCAAAATCTCATGTTGATGAGCAAGAAAAATGAAAAATGTTGAGAACTTCCTTAAACAACTAATAAACACCCCATTAATTCAGGAACATTTTTTCTAATTAATCGGACAAGCAAATACAAAATGAAGTCAATCCTCTTTTTCATCTTCCTTTTTAATAGTCGGCACCTCTAACCACCTAAACATTTAGCAGGAGGATGGCTGGGACGAGTTTATTAATCTTAGGCTGAAGAACAATTCCAAAGCCCATGTTTAATCGCTGACCTTCACAACCAACGCTCTTCTTGATGACAAATGAAGTCGAGCGTATCGAGCAGGACACCATGCCAAGGCTATGCAGATTAGACAAAACTCCAAACCACCATGAATAGTGCTGTCATCCTTCCTCCCAACGTCTTATATCTAACAAGTCTGACTCACAGTGCATGACCTGGGCAGAAACAATCAGCTACAAGATAGATTGATAGTTTGAGTTTCCTTTAATTTATTTCTTATATGTATCACGTAAACGTAACGGGTGGATTTATAAAGCAATGGAGCGTCGTTTAAAAGTTTGTCAAAGAACTATCTCTAAAAAATATAGAGCCGGAGAAAAGTAATTCAAAATTAATTCCAACACTCTAATGCAGTGGTTCTGACCCAGAAACAAT
This sequence comes from Maratus michaelseni, assembly GCA_963931845.1. Taxonomy (NCBI): domain Eukaryota; kingdom Metazoa; phylum Arthropoda; class Arachnida; order Araneae; family Salticidae; genus Maratus; species Maratus michaelseni. The sequence continues at coordinate 97,374,924 of OZ007586.1, forward strand.
CCGCTACAAAGTACATTGATAGATTAGGTTTCGTTTAATTTATTTCTTTTGTGTATCGCGTAAACGCAACCAGTAAATTTATAATACAGTGGAGTGTTGTTTACAAGTGTTTTCAAGAACTCTTCTCTCTAAAACATGTGGAACCAAAGAAAAATAATTTCAAATTAATTCCAACACACTAACACAGTGTTTCTCAACCCATGTGTCCTGAGCAAAAACAATCAGCGACAAGATATATTATTAGTTTAGTTTTCATTTAATATGTAACGGGCGGATTTGTAATACAGAAGAGCATCATTTATACGTTTTTGAGAGGTCCGTCTCTGAGAGAAAAAAAAGTATAACCGAAGAAAACTAATTGAAAATTAATTCCAACACACTAATGCAGTTTTCTCAACTCTGTGTCGTCAGAATATCCCAGATGTATCTCGGGAAGTTCTTGCTTTTAAAGTTACTAGGGCATCCAACCCGGGCTTCCCAGAATAGAGAATATAGTTATAGTTTTTTTTTTATTGAAAACTCTTATAGATTTTTTACATTTAATATATATATATATAGTTTAGATTGCCACCTAAAAACACCAAAGAGCATTTTTATATGTCAGAAATATGTCAATTATATATTCAAATAAAATTTTGAAATTTATTAAAAGCGGTAATTTAGTATTGGCCTCGTGCCAGAAGTTAATAGCCGAAGAAATCACAAAAAACTTCGTTATCTACAGCAAGTTTTTTCTTAATTCTGACAATTTTAACGTTTTTAAGCGCTTATTTGGATTACATGTCTGTTAAATTTGCGTTTTATTTATACTATTTTATTTATTGCTTAATGAAGTTTTAATTTCGCTATGGAATATTAGCTGGAAGCAAATGCTGAACTTTTTATATTGATTAAAGTTTAAACGGATTAATATTTTGTAATCGTTTGCAAGCGATAGAGATAGATTTTTAAAAAATCATGCTTGAAAATTATTTTTTAAAGCAATAATAAATCAGTTAATTAAGATACAGTTATCAAACAAATTGCATTTGTAAGTAGATTTTTTTAAAGGTGAAAAAATTGAAAATGTGCAATGTTTAGAAAATTTTAAAAAAAAATCAGTAGCAAAAATTGGAAAACCGAAATTTCATCGTCAAATGTTGTCATTCGTAAAATGACGTCAGCATTACGCACGGACGCGTTTGTCCTTTATATAGTATAGATAATTGAGTTATATGCTAAAATTTTGTTTACCATCATCTTTCTGCCACTGACTGACCGAAAATATTTTTAAAAGACTAATCCAAGAAAGAAAAACGAATATATTTATAGTAAATACATGAACTAGGATATTTTTTTAGTAAGAAATAGAAAAGAAAGTACGCAGTAGAATACAGTAGACATGCAAGAATAAGACAGTATTCATAAAAACATTTGTTACTCAACATGTTCTTCTCAGTTTTGCAAATAATTGTTCTACATTATTGTTTTGTGTTATCTGAAAAAAAAAAAAAAATATAAGCTTGGTCAAAATATTAGATCATTTTAATTTCTAGATCATTTAAAAATTGAAATGTTTTACGACAAAATGTTACACGAAATGTTACACGAAAAATTTCTTCCAGTCCTCGCTCATCGGTGGAGGGCGTGGGACATACATATAAAGCACAGGACATGTATATGGAATTTACATTTTAACAAATATCATATTTTCACAGATCGAAGTTCAATTAAAAGCAGGATTTGGCTTTATTTATTCTTATATGTGCTACACAATGACAACTGCAAGATTAGAAACATCTGTAATTGAAAAATTATCCTTTAAAAAAATTATCCCTTTGAAAAATTATCCCTTGAAAAAATATCCTGGACTCAATTTTGAAATTCACAATAATTTCAAAATAAATGTTACACGAATTATTTTATCTATTACAAAAGGTGTAAAATTATGAAATTAAATATTTATAGCTGTTCGGGACACAGAAGAAATAAGTTGAACGAGTCCTCCATCTCTCTTTCAGTATTCCATTTCACCCTTCATGTAGTATGTTCAGTATATGGTTTATCACACTAACCATGCTACTTTTAGACTTAATTACGGATTTGTAAACACGGGATATGTGTAATTATGGTAACTAATCATTACTTTTGTTTTAAAAATTTCATAATGAATCAAAATCAATTTAAAAAAAGAACATCTTATTTATTTTTAATCTGAAAAAATGAGATCTTTCAATTACAAGGGGTTTTAATCTTGCGATTTTCAAATTTGTAGCATATATAAATGCTTTTATGGTACTTTGACTGGTGTAGATACTGAAAAAAATACTGTTCAGTTTAAGCTAAATTAGTGTTGTCCCACTCTTCTCCTTGTCCCGTTCTTGCTATACCGCTCTCCAATGGGTAAAATAGCAGGTGCAAATATGAAATTAATACCATAGATTTATATCTTAATCTTAGTAACTACTTTCTTTGTTAAACTATTTTTCCACACAATTTGAAATTTTTAACTGAGTGCAAAAGTGGGCAGGACGGGAATCGAACCAGAACCTTTGGCTTAGATTGTCTCAAATTGGCTTAAATGCTCTTCCAATTGAGTTACCCTCCTACGACAACAGGGCGACACAATTAACTAATAAAGTGTATCTACATTTCCATTGTTTAATGGAGTTCTTTACACTCTAAACACGACATTTTCAAAACTGAGCAAAAAATACTCATATCTGAGTATGTCGCATAGTCAAAATGACTCCGAATCAAAATTGCTCAAGTTTGAAACATGTATATACTCATTTCTGAAAACATGCACTCACTCAAGAATAAAACCATGTTTCAAAAATGAGAATGAACTGACTTCTATGTGCTCATTTTTGAGTATGTCCATGTTTCAAAAATGAGTATATGAACTGCCTTCTATGTGCTCATTTTTGAGTATATCCATGTTTCAAAAATGAGTTTGAACTGATTCTAATCGTTTTTGAGTATGTCTATGTTTCAAAAATGAGTATGAACTGACCTCTAGGAGCTCAGTTTTGAGTATGTCCATGTTTAAATATTCTGAGTACTTCTGGTAGTTCAGAATTGAAAGTCATATTTGAAACAAAAAGTTTCCCAACAAAATGACAACATCGGTTTACTCAGATTTTAAAGTGTAATTTTTCTCAGTGTACCTGCGGCTTATTCTGTTGAGCTGTCTATATGGCAGATCAGATGCTATTACCCAAAGGTTGTCCGAGTGTATTGTGGCAGCTGCTTGTCGTTCCAGGTAGATCAATTGGAAGAGCGCTGGCAATTTAAACCAAAGGTTATGGGCTAGATTCTCGGCCTGGACACTTTTTCATTAAGTTAGGAATTTTTTTCAAATTATATGTATTTACCAATCAGTATGATTGTGTTAAAATAATAAAGTGTATTTTATAGATATTTGCTAGTAGTGCGTATTTTATAATAAACTAATTCGCATGTGCACGTTTGCTGTTAATTTTCCCTTTATGAATTATGGTGAGTGGAGGAAATTTTATCAAATTCAAAGTGTGTCACTATTCCATGAAACATTTGATAAACGCTGCGCTGATAGATAATGAGAGGTAAAATATTATATCAAGTTTTTAGTAATATATTTTCGAATTGTTAGGTACGTTTTCATATATACAGAGTTGCCAAGTCTCCGGCTTTTTGAACACCAGTAATTGTTTAGAGAAAATGTTGTTCTTTTAAATCGCAAAATGCTCCGATTAAATAAAACAACATTTTCTGTACTAAATTACTGGTATCCAAAAAGCCGGAGACTTGGCAAGTCTGTATATACAATTATAAGATTATATCAAAATTACCTTTTTTTAGCATAACTGAAATAAGAAACTTTATAGTGATATTTAAAATTCTTCACTTCATTTCGAATGCAAAATTTGATTAAACATACTTCAATGTACAGTACGTAGAAAATTTTTAACTCGTTGATCGTACACTGAGAAAAATGACACTTTCAAATCTGAGTAAATCGATGTTTTCATTTTGTTATGAAACTTTTTGTTTCAAATAGGACTACCAAACGCTTTCAATTCTGAAATACCAGAAATACTCGGAATATTGAAACATCGACATACTCAAAACTGAGCACATAGAGGTCAGTTCATACTCATTTTTCAAACATGGACATACTCAAAAATGATTAGAATCAGTTTAAACTCATTTTTGAAACATGGAAATACTCAAATATGAGCACATAGAAGTCAGTTCATACTCATTTTTGAAACATGGACATTCTCAAATATGAGCACATAATGCTTTATTCTTGAGTGTGTGCATGTTTTCAGAAATGAGTATATACATGTTTTGAACTTGAGTAATTTTGATTCGGAGCCATTTTGACTTTGCGACATACTCCGATTTGAGTATTTTTTGCTCAGTGTTGAAAATGTCGCTGTTAGAGTGTATTAATGCGTATAAAGTTCTTTATAAAAGTATGTGGTTTATTTTGATACAAGAACCTATTTACACATGAAATAGAACCTAACTTTTAAAAATTGAATAATAACACATTTTTTTTGTTGTTTTTTTTTTTTGCATATTTAAGTTTCCCATGCCAAAATATGCGGAAATACAAATTGGCATGACTACTGTTAATGAGATATAAATTATAGAATACTTTAATTATCTTTTGTTTTATTTTATACGATATGATAAAATGCTGTATATCTTATATTTAATAGTTTATTTTTAAATAAAAATTAGAAAACAATATAAATATTGGTCATAGTATCACTTTTTAAAAATCAGAAAATACAATGTTTCGAAAAAAGATGAAATGCTAGTGTGTAAATTAAAATTACGCAGATCAAGCAAAAAAAAAAAAAAAAAAAGAAAGAAATTAAACTTGAAGAACTTTTGTTCGAAATGGTCATTTAGATATTTACTACCTGCCATTTCAATCAATCAAGGAATACTCTATTTCTATTTTCAAAGCTTCCTGAATTCGGAAGGTTGAACAAAAAGGTCATGAACTTCGATCCAAGCTCTTTTTTTATTATTTATTTTATTTTATTTCATGCCATCCCGTCTCTGTTGAAGCTCACCCCCTCCCCTCTGCGGCCATTACGCAAAAGACCTGATGTAAAATTGGTTTCAGCTCCGACGAACGTAAAATCGTCCTGGGTTGCCAGAGCCCCAGCTTTACAGATGATCTGAGTTGCATAAAAGTTGGCGGAAGTGCGACGAGCGATAGAATACTACTTCGCGGAGAACACGGCAATGATGTCTGCCCAAATCACTTGCACCAGTCTCGGCGGAACTGAATACCGTATCGGCAGCATTAGCCAAAAAAAAAAAAAAAAAAAAAAAAAAAAAATGAAGACCGGAGTTGAAGATTTTATGTTACAAAACTTAAATTTCGAGAAAATTGTAGTGAAAGCTTTATGTTGTAAATTTTATTGATTGGTTTTCTTTTTGGTGGCATATGTATAAAATGTTAACAGGTGGTACGAAATTATCTGAGAAAATCTTATTAATATTTATTTTTTTAAATATTAAAATTTGTTAACATAATTTAAATGATTAAATATTAAAATATTAAAAAACAATGTCTCATATTTTCAAGACTAATAAGTAATTTAGCTTTATCATGTGATAGATTACCTCATAATTCCTTATCACAATTTTTTTTTCAGAAAAAATGTGACATAATATGCCTTCAATTATTTCAGGTAGTAATTTTACTCCCTTTCAAAATTTTTACAAGTACGTTGTTTTACATTTTAGGAATACGTTTTAAAACGTCTTTTCTTTTTTCAAATTTTACCAATAACATTAGAAAATTGATAGCTACATTGAAAGGCAAAATTACATTTTGTTTTTCAATTTTGTGTGTTTTTTTATATTTTTATAAACTTTAAAATTGATATAATAATTTGCGATATCGTTCAGAATACCAAAAGAAAGTCCTCCATAAAAAATCCACATGGTCATCAACGAGATGTGCTTCTTTGGTTTTCTTATTTCTCTTTTTATTTATTTTCTTCATTGTATTTTGAGTGAAAAGCCTCTCATATGTGGTACAGAGACGGCGAATCTGCGTGCCAGAAGGTTAATTGCCTTCACTATTTCTGAAAAATGTTTTCGAACTCATTTAATGAAAGAAGTTCTGAGATTAAATTGAAAAAAAAAAAAGATTCGGAAAAAAAGTGGCAATTCGCCGTCTAGCACGCGGATTCACTGTCCCTGATGTAGTAAAAAGAGTAATCCGATGATAAGTACGTTATCAATACGATGATAAGTTAAATACTTTCTTGAAACATAAAGGATGTACTATTCTCAACGTACTTACTCTCCGATACAAATTTGCAAAAGACAATCATTGACAAATGCTTATATTCAATAAACAATTCCTTAATTTTATATTTGTGAAAGTATTACTGATTGTTCTGGTTCCGGCCTTAAAGTAGAGAATTATTTTGAATTTTTCCAAAAATATCGATACGTAATTTCCAACATACTCTCGGTGAGTGAAAACAATTATAAATGAGTAAAATATTCATCTACGAGAGTAATGGGGAACACTGCTTATCAGAGTAGCATCCAGTTTAAAGCTAGTGATTATTATCATTGACAAATGTTTATATTCAATAAACAATATCTTAATTTTATATTTGTGAAAGTATTACTGATTGTTCTGGTTCCGGCCTTAAAGTAGAGAATTATTTTGAATTTTTCCAAAAAATATCGATACGTAATTTCCAACATACTCTCGGTGAGTGAAAAAAATTATAAATGAGTAAAATATTCATCTACGAGAGTAATAGAGAACACTGCTTATCAGAGTAGCATCCCATTTAAAGCTAGTGATTATTATCATTGACAAATGTTTATATTCAATAAACAATTCCTTAATTTTATATCTGCGAAAGTATTACTGATTGTTCTGGTTCCGGCCTTAAAGTAGAGAATTATTTTGATTTTTTCCAAAAACATCAAAACCCAATTTTCCAACATACTCTCGGTGAATGAAAACAATTATAAATGAGTAAAATATTCATCTACGAACGTAATGGCTCCGAACGCACTGCTTATCAGAGTAGCATCCAGTTTAAAGCTAGTGATTATTACCATTGACAAATGTTTATATTCAATAAAAAATTCCTTAATTTTATATTTGTGAAAGTATAACTGATTGTTCTGGTTACGGCCTTAAAATAGAGAAATATTTTGAATTTTTCCAAAAATATCGATACGTAATTTCCAACATACTGTCGGTGAGTGAAAACAATTATAAATGAGTAAAATATTCATCTACGAGAGTAATGGAGAACACTGCTTATCAGAGTACCATCCAGTTTAAAACTACTCATTAATAATCAAAGGGTTCATCTGAAGGTTGGATCTATGAATTGCCTTCAAGATTACGTCAAAAATTTAAAGCAACAAAAAAGAATATTTTTCCTAATCTTCCCAGAAAAACCTATATTGGCTCAAGAAGATAAGAACCTTTGATATAACAAAATGAGCAGTAAATAAATTATTTGCAACAATTTAAATGAAACAACGCTCAAAAACTCGGATTAGAACTGATATTATATGGTTAAAAAAAATTACAAAAATCTCTATAGCTGATGCTATATACAGCGTAGGGAATATTTATGTTTATTTAATTTTTTCTAAAACAATTGTTTGGCTACTTAAACACAGGATTTTTCCTGAATAACTTGTTACATTTTTAGGAAATCTTAACATCTTATGTAATTAATAAATGTATTTTAAAAGGATTAAAAAATGTCACCCTCGTTTTAAAACTATTTAAATAAATCGATATTTTTAATTGAGCCATTTTGATTATGCACACTTTTTTTTATATTAAAAAGAAATCAGTAGCTCATACTGATGATTTGCGTAAAGACTATAACATATTAATAGTGCATGAAAAAAGTATTTATTCATGACCTAACATACACTTAAAATATATATGTGTGCATTGAAAATCTAAAAGATCAAAGAATAGGCTGTTTATATATGCTGTTAAATACTGCTGTAATTTAAAAACAAAGATTTTTTGAAAAGATTTTGCCGCAAGTATGACGAAGATTTAGTGCATTTTTAATTTTAAAGTATAAAATGGTATGATGGTTATTTAAAAGGTACATCAACCTCCTTATAAAATAGATATAATAATATCCCTGTAAAAATAGCTTGAGAAAAATTCCAAATTAAACATTTTTCTCGAAAAATCAGATACTTCAAGTTCAGCGCCAATTTTCTACGACAAGATTAAAAATTTGATTGAAAATTTAGATTGAAAATCTAGAATCTCTGATTGAAAATTTTGAATTATTCTTTTTTTATTTACTCCAAGTAAATATAGTGAGCTTATTTAAGAAATGTTTATAATAACATATTAATTTTTTGCATTATCACTAAATATTGTACGGAAGTTTTCTAAGCTACCATTAAAAAAATAATGTTTTAAGTTAGTTGTCATTTATATTTCATTTGTTTTAAAATATGATAAATGAAAAAAAAAATTCTTTCTGCGTTTTTCATGTTGATTTTTGACAATTAAACATCATCTAGTTTTGTCATATTGACATTCGGAGGAGTACCTATAAGGAAGACTTTTAACACTTTCCAACATAGTTGAAAAGTGTTTATGAATTCGGTTTATCTGTATGTCTACCCGTGCTCTAACTCACATAAATATACTCGGATTGCCTTACAAGTGATACATGTTATTGGGGCTTCATTAAGTCATTCATTGAACATTCATTGAATAACTTGTTACATTTTTAGGAAATCATAACATCTTATGCAATTAATAAATGTATTTCGAAAGGATTAAAAAATGCCATCCTCGTTTTAAAACTATTTAAATAAAGCGATATTTTTAATTGAGCCATTTTAATTATGCACACTTTTTTAAAAATAAAAAATAACATACTTTAATATAAATAATAATATACTTAACAATATACTACTTAATAATATACTTAAATAATATACTTTAATATAAATAATATACTTTTTTATGAGCTATTAATAAGTTATATATAGCCTTTACGCAAATCATCAGTATGAGCTACTGATTTCTTTTTAATATTAAAAAGAAATCGGTAGCTCATACTGGTGATTAAAGTGTCATAATTAAAATAGCTTGATTAAAAATATCGATTTATTAAAAAAAATGTTTCATTCAGTGCTTCGTTAATGCTTCATTCAGTTAACAATGTTTGGTATTGAAAATGAGGGATGTTTGTAGCATTTATAGTTTATTTAAAGATTCCGTTACATTCGGTCTATGGTGGGAAATCGTTTTCGTTGTATTTTAATGATGTTACACTATTTCAAACGTATTAAAATTGATACATATCACTAGGGAGCACTAAAATAGGCTTACTATAGAATATGTTGGGCATAGCATTCATTGTTCATTACAGGAACACAAAGAATTGGGTTACAGTACTGTCTATGAGCAATAATCGCTTTAATTGCGTTTTCAGTTGTGATACGTGTTTTTAAATTTAACTAATTCTTTACATATTACTTGGTGTGCATAAATTCTATAGATCATATACAGGGCAGCACAAAAAAAAATCGAATACAATTCGGTTTATTGACGGAAATTGTTTAATAGGAAATTTTAACTTTGCTATGCATTTCCAAACCGGACAATACATTTTGGCATATTATGTAGTATATATACTAATCTATATATCATATACAGGGATGAACAAAATAATTCCGATATTTTTCCGATTATTGACGGTAATTGCTGAAGTTGGATTTTCGGATGTGTTATGAGTTTTCCAAATTGTTTACTTAGATATCAACTTTCACCTTATTAATCGGTAAAGTTTTGTTAAAGCATTCTGGAAGTGTTGGAAAGTGTTTCATAATCCATGCTTGACGCATGATTTTTCGTTCTAGTTAAATAACATATCACCCAAATATTCATTTTATCTTGTTAAGAATTCTCGAACTTTTTTTTTAAGCATGGCAATGTGAATCTTTCTTGTACACTGGCAAATTCATTTTCATCCCTGCACTGTAAAAAAAGACATATTTCATAATCTAGGAAAATATAATCCAACATAATCCATACCCTCTTCCAAGTTACCCACGATTCCTAAAAGTGCTATTTAGCTTTAAAAACCTCAGAAACTAATATATTTTTGTTATTTATAGAAGCATTTATAAAAACAAAGTTTCTTTTGCTGCTACTGATTTTCAGAAAAGTTTCCAAGTAATTTTTATAATGTATTAATCAATATAAATGCTGGACGATTACACCTTGAAAATTTATTGCAATAATGACGTGAGTATAAAATATCACAATTTACTAAATGGTGTATACAAATATCATAAAGTTAAAACTACACAAACATTAAAATCAAATTAAAACCACGAACGTTTCAGCCATCTTCTATGGCCTTCCTCAGGAAATAGTTGTTACATTGCTTCTAAAGTTTCAAAAGGAGAAAGACAAGCAGTCCACAAATTTAAAAAGTTCACTACACTGTAAAAAATGACCAATGTTTCTTATTTTATGAAAATATGCTATAACCACGAACGAAAATATAATATAATCTTCTGTGTTATCCGAAATTTCAAACAGCATGTTACATTGTCTTTTGAATCCCCAGAAACGAATACATTTTCAAAATTGAAAGAATAATTTATAAAAGCAAATTATTTTTAGCTGCCCGAATTTTTCAGAAACGTTTCCGAAGGGTTTTTATAGTGTATTAATTAGTATCCTCAGCCTGGAATACCTGTTTTTCGAATGTTATCCATTCTCAAATACACATTTTCAGCCGCATAAGTTAATTTATACATAAAAGAGTAAAGAAATAATCTTAATTTAATGTTATTGTTAACGCTGTTACTTTTGCATGTTTGTCTGTTAAACATTTTTTTTTAGCATGAAAATGTTTACTTCAGAATTTATAGCTGAAATACATTCGAAAAACATTCGAAAAACAGGCATTCCAGGCTGAGAACACTAATTAATACACTATAAAAACCCTTCGGAAACGTTTCTGAAAAATTCGGGCAGCTAAAAATAATTTGCTTTTATAAATTATTCTTTAAATTTTGAAAATATATTCGTTTCTGGGGATTCAAAAGACAATGTAACATGGTATTTGAAATTTCGGATAACTCAGAAGATTATATTATATTTTCGTTCGTGGTTATAGCATATTTTCATAAAATAAGAAACATTGGTCATTTTTTACAGTGTAGGTGAACCATCAACCATCGTTCGAACCAACCACAAGCAAAAAAATAAAAAGAAAAACGAAAAGAAAATTTAAAGAACGTTTAAAAGAACATAAAAGGAATATTTCGCAATATCAACAGGCGACAACCCTCGCTAGGTTTTATTTTAATAATCCTGACAGCCACATAGATTTTGAAAATGCCAAAATTAAAATTCCATGTAATAACGTCATTGAGGGTCTGCGGAAGGAGTCCATTGAAATTATTGTTAAAAGTAACGAGGTTTGTAATGATAGCATTTCATTTAATATCCCTAAACTTTGGATGAGCATCTTAAAATAGTCAAATGCATTTATATTCATCCTTTGATGTTAGCGTTTGAAAGTACACTATTTTTTGTTTTTATATTTCCAGCTAAAGTCGCCTTTTCAGTTATTTTGGGGGAGTCATTACCTTGTCTTGTCAGTTTTGGATAGTCATTACCACGGTTGCCCTTTTATGTTTTGGGGGTTTAGTTTATTCTTGTTTTAACCGACAGAGGGTGCAGGGGAAATCTTCATCGGTAATTCATTTAAACTTTTATATTTTTGTCCGTTAGGCGGTGATTCTGTATCTTTTCTGCTTGTGCTTTGGTTGAAACGATGGTTGATGGTTAACCTAGTGAACTTTTTTAATTTGTGGACGACTTGTCTTTCTCCTTTTGAATCTTTAGAAGCAATGTAACAACTATTTCCTGAGGAAGGCCATAGACGATGGCCGAAACGTTGATGGTTTTAATTTGATTAATGTTTGTGTAGTTTTAACGTAAATCCGGGTTTGATTTCCTTAGAAAGACCCTCAAGGAGAGCAACCCCCCCCCCCCCCCCCGCCTTCCTCGGCCTATCTCTCTCGTGCAGATAATTTTCCGTAACAAAAATCACCACCTTATAATCGCTGAATTAGCAATTGAATTTTATATTATTCATTCTATGTTTTTAAGTTTAGCTTGTACTTCCTAACACTGTTATCGGTTTTAACCAAATTGTACAAACATATTTTATAAGACAGCATCCTATTATCAATTAAATAGTTTATGGCGTTAAAAATCTTACACGTATCACAGTGGGTACAATTTACTGGAATCGCTGGTAAATCGAATCAGTCGATTTTTTTTTCAAATAATTGAGCAAAATCAAAAATCACATTTTGTTATTTACGCATTGACATAATTTGCTTATACATAAATCAAAATCTGTCGAAAAAACCGTGATTTGATTAAGTGGTTATTTACTGTATTAAAAAGAAATAAATCTTGATAACATATTCCTTTTATTTTAAAAATGTGATTTATAATTTCTACAAGTGTTTCTGGGAACAGTTCTTACTACTAAAATGTTTCGAGTTTTATGAATTGTTTTAAGCTTTTACTTTGTAAATAGGGGCTTATCAGAAACGGTTGTGGACACCGACACACATAGTCACTTTTGGCTTGATTTTATAACTCAAAAAAAAAAACGCTTTGACGTAAACTTTAAGCACCCCATCATGAAAATAATTTTCATTCATCTATGGTAAAGTTTATAAACATTCTATCTCCCTAAAAATCTACCGTTATTTATTCATAGATCGGATACATCTCTGATTATAACACTATTCAACAAGATATTCGTTTCTCTTGAAGTCAGTGGTAATTTTTATATTTTAAACGAGGCTGTAAAAGAATACGGCATTAAAAAGTTTTCATTACTCACAAATTTTGAAAAAAATAAAAAATAAAATAAATGCTAATTTCAATACATTTATATCAGAATTTCACCCAGACAGTTTCAGAAGGGTGCTGCACCCTGCCTGCTCTTTGGTTTACAAAATAGCACCCTTCTTGCCCCTCATAAATATAATTAGCACCCTTCTTGCCCCCTCCAGTAAAATAATTAGCACCCTTATTGCCCCTCAGTAAAAAAAGTACCCTTTCTCCTTTTCGCATTAAAAAATTTGCTTTCATAGTAAAAACTGACTCAATGTTGTCTTAAAAGGAGTGTTTTTACTTTGAAATAACAAAAGTGGCTTAAAGCCACTTTTGCAACCGAAAGAATACCTTTAACAATTAAATAAAGTGCCCTTAAGAATCTGAAAAATGCCCTAAAAAATCCAAAAAGTGCCCTTAAGAATAAAAAAAGTGCATTTTTCTCACCAGCAGCACCCTGCCCTTTTTTAAACCAGGGGGAAACTCAGTTTATATATATATATATATAAATTCAATGGTATTACAATTATATATATATATATATATATATATATATAATTGTAATACCATTGAATTTCAAAATACATTAAACAAGTTCTTGCAACAAATCTAACCTAATCTCCTATTTAAAGATAGGTTATCATAAAGTGTACACAGAATATCATTAAGCTATAATACAAAAAATTAACAAGTGCAAACATTAGATTACCAATGCGCCATTTCAGTGATGGCACGCAGCCAAAATTACTGAAAGTTGTAAAGAAAATTATAAATAAATATTTATAAAATAATGATATAATATGCCATATAATGTAAGAAAATTAGAATTTGGATATCAAATTAAATTAAAATGGAATTTGAAATGAAAAAAAGACATATATATATATATATATATATCCAGTAGTTCCGTGTACTCTCGTCAACTATGATAATATCGCTGTTAGCTCGGAGAAATATGTCATTAAATGGGTACGTTTAGCTTCTATATTTTTCTTTTAGTTTATCATTTTCTCATTAAATCCGTTTTTGTTTATTTCATAACGTTCCCTAATAATTGATTTTGCATCTATAATGATTAGTTTTTTAATATCTGTCCCTTTTTATTCAATTTTCTTTACTTGAGGCACCATGGTTGATCAGGTAATTTGAGTAAAGTAAGTTCAGCTCAGGCCTATTTACACAAACAGAAATCAATTACGATTTACTTATATTTGTGGACTAGTGCCCTTAATAACGTGTTTCACAATATAAGTTTCCATTTGCTTCTTGTAATATTTTCACATTCTGCACATTTGATTTTTTTCTCCACATATCTTTATTTTTCATTTATTTCATTTTGAGAATCTTACATTTTTGGATATGTATCTTTGTATTGTAGTATAATTATTGGTCCATGAATTATCGATTTTCCATGAGATTTAATGGTTATTATACGCAAAAGTTTTATTATATATATATATATATATATATATATATATATATATATATATATATATATATATATATATGCGTTATATATATATATATGCATATTATGCGTATATATATATATATATGCGGATATATATATATATATATATATATAATATCTATGAATTTCAAAAAACATATCAAGTTCTATTCTACTTAAATCTCCAAAGAGATAATCAATGATACTGTGTATACAGAATACCACATAGCTATACGCATAATAAAGGCATAAATATGCATAATATGATAAATAAAAAAATTGTTTTTAAAAGGGAAAAAAATATCTTTTTTCATGAGGGTTTTTTACTTCAAAAATCATATTTTCAAAATTTTCTCTCAAAGCTAAAAATCCTGAAGATAATTAAAGCCTTTGAAGTGCAGTGGTATTTTATTTATACCACTTAATTTTAATCAAAATTTCTACCAGAATTTTTTTTTTTTTTTTTTTTTTTTTTTTTTTTTTTTGATATTTTGGTCTTATAACATTGGTGACAAAAATATTGTAAAATTACATTTCTTTATTTGCAAATGAACTTTTTCGAAAATTCTGGTGTGAATTCAACATTACAGAAACACAATTACTTGCCCCTAAAAGGGTTAAATGGGCAAAGTGCCGCGAGTTTATCTTTCATATGAATTAAAATATATACAGAATATTTGCGTGTCATGGCGAAAAAAGGGGCGTGTTCAGTGGAGCATCGTGTATGTCTTTCATTTTTGCGTTTATTCATTTGTAAGTTCTTAAATCCAGATATACATCTAGATGTATTCAAATCATATAATGCTTTCTTTTACGTGATTTTCTTTCAGACAATGTTTCGTGTTTTCCGATGACATTTTCGTGTTCAAAATCTGCTCTGGAATAAGGCATTTTCTTCTACCTCTCGTTGGGTTTTCTATTTATTTTTTTTTTATTTACTTTTGTAGAAATTCTTCATAATGTTGGCGAGATACATATCTTATCATAATACATCTAAAGCAAAAATTTCAATTCTAAAAATCGCTGTAAAGTTACTTATTGATGTTATTTTTTTAAAAATCACATTACGATTATTTTAATTTTGCCTATATACATCTACTTAACAACCCTTAGCCATATTCTTAGAATTTTACTAGAATATTTTTCTCTCATAACATAATTAGTGGAGTGAAATCAATTTTCAATTATGCGTTTTTTACAGACAGACCACTGAAAAAATACAGAAAGCTCTCCATTGCAATGTTTTTTTTTTTTTTTTTTTTAATATTGGAAACGCATAATTTTTTCTCAAAAGCTCAAACAATGCGTGGAAACATTTAGCTTTTGTAAGAAGGATTTGAGATAATTCAAAAATATATAGCTTCACAAAATCCTGTATGCTCATGAAAAACAGAAGTAGACAAAGTTTGATTTTTAAACAGAAACAAATGGCCCTGTATTAATTGAAGTTGTGTCCATTAAATGTATTTAAGTTTCACCCCTTGATTGCCATGGACGGGGTATCTCGTTTTCTTACTGAAGAATTAATAACACGAGAAGTGTAATTTTTGACAGCTAAAACCAGATTAAATATCTCGCCAATGGCAGTCAAGGGGTTAATATTTGATAGGTTTTTCATTTAGAGTGTAAGTATATTTAAGGAAAGGAATTATCAATCCGAATTATTTAGTTTTTATTACTTTTTAGAGTATTTATACTAAGCGTAAACTTCAAACACAAAAATGCATTCAGTTAATGCATGAATCGTAATAATTATCATCAAATTGAATATTTGTCACAAAAAACTTACAGTAACACTTTTAAATAATGATTTTTTAATATATTTTCCGTTCTGAAGAAGGAACAGATCTCTAAATGTGAATATGTCCTCCCATAAAATCAAAACTAGATTGCAAAAAATTTCACCGTAAGAAAACTGTCATTTTACAATTTATTTTTGCCCCAAACTGTGTAGTCGTTCAACCGTATTTATACGTAAAGGTTATTTGACCATATAATGAGGCGTTCTTACTAGTCAGGATAGAAATAAACTTACGATTACTTTACAAGTTTCATGAAAAACTGCTGAATTTAATTGATAATTATTTTTATTGTTTAAAAGAAATATTTCTAATTTTATGCTTTTTTTTCCTTTCTACCATTTTCTACACTGTAAAAATTTTGTAGAAAACTGTCCTGTCATTCAACTGTTTTATAGAAAACGGTTACTTAAGCGTAATTTATCTCTAAGATGACCATTGAGAATTCTTCATAATATGGTGAAGCAACCATTATCCTCATTATTAAAAATCTGCAGCAAACTATCCAGTAAATTCAACCGTTTTTATACAAAACGGTTACTTAAGGGTAATTTATCTCTAATTTGGACATTGAGAACTTTTCATAATATGGTGAAGAAACTGTTATCTTTACTGTTAAAAATATGAAGCAAATTATCCAGTCATTCAACCGTTTTTTTTTTTTTTCAGAAAACGGTTACATTACCGTAATTTATCTCTATCCAATGAGAACGCTTCATAATACACTGTTAAAAATTTGACCGTTTTTATAGAAAACGGTTACATTACCGTAATTAAACTCTGTTCTGACCATATTATTGTCCATATTATGGTTAGAATAGTGTTAAATTACGGTTATGTAACCGTCTTCTATAAAAACGCTCGAATGACCGGACAGTTTGCTGCAAATTTTTAACAGTGTATGGTCAAGTAACCGTTATCTATAAAAACGATTGAATGATTGGACAGTTTGTTGCAGATTTTTAACAATGAATAAAAATTGTTGAATGAATAGGACAGTTTGTTGCAATTTTTTACAGTATAGATAAATGGTAAAGCGAGTGTGAAAAATATATGATCAATGAATCGTTATTTACGGAAACTGTTAACGATGTATAGCAACGGTAGGAAAAATTAAATGTTTGTTCTTTTTTCAATGGACGAGGGGTAAATCGGAAGGCAGTAAGAGAGAATACTAAAAAATACTTAAAATAATTAAAACAAGGAATGAGCTAACATAGCCATCAATACTAAAATTAATATGCATACATACATATGCATGCACACACAATGCATTTACTCATTCATCTACTTCAAAAATAATAATAATACGTATACATATTTTTTTACACTGTAAAGATTTTTTTTTATAAAGATTTTTATTATACTTCTTTTATAAACATTATTTATATGAAAATGAACCGGAAATTTGATTCAGAATTTTGCTGCAAAAACACTTGAGATCGTTAAAAATAAATTAGATTTTGCAGACATAAAAGGTGAAAAAAATCTAGGAAATCAAATTTAATGATACCAATTTAAAAATATTAAATTGCATTTTGGCACGCACGATTTCTAAACAGTTATGACGGAACGAAATAGACTTTTTGTTCTATAAAAAATACTTATCATTTCAAAATTCATTTTCAAATGTTGTCTGATAAAATGCAATTGTGCGAAAACTACCGCCAGATGACGAATTTAAATCGATCTGGTAACCCTAGGGGATAATTTTACACGACGGTAAGTCTATTTTCTTTTTGAATATTATTTTTGATTCAACCATTGAAATCCTGCGTATTTTCAGATCTTTTATATAGGTTCAATTGCTCTTTGCCCTCACACAGTTAAAGCTTCACAATTGTAATTTGGGGGGCGTTTTGTTGTTAAGGGGGGAAGCATTGCAGGAGGCTAAAGACCCCCTCAAAGGAAGCGCCATAAGAAAAGGGAATAAATTGCTTCGTCCCCCATATTTCTTCTTTTTAGATCTCGCTTTTTTTCTGTATAAAAAATACAGCAAAACATTACAGCGGATTTGTACAAGGGTGCTTTAAAATGTGGATTTGAGCTTGGGTGTTAAGATTCCATAAAGAAAGCAAACTTTTGTCAATTTTTTTTCTTTATTGCTACTTATTTAAAAATAGTTTCAAGAGATCAGATTTCAAACGATTTAGACAGGTGCTTCGGCTGTAATACAACGCGGATGTATTTAGAATGGGGAAAACATTTATTTTTTTATATATAAGCCTATTAATAGTTTAAATTGAAAAGCTTTATTGTTAGAAAAAGTAACAAATTTGTCAACTTTCATCATTAATTCGGATATCGCCCATAACTCTACATTTCGTATATATTTTATTCCAATATTTTATACGTTTAGTTTTCGATGCTATACGTATTGGGGAATATATATTCTTTGCACTAATTGTATACGATAGAGTGTAAGCTTCACAGCTTATTTTAAGTCCGGACTTAAATATTTCTGTAGAAATTCTAAAATAGTCAACTCCATTACAATATCAATTTGATTCAATAAATCAAATAAACTCCATCTGTATGCGAACTAAAATCATCTTTTAATAGCGAGACAAAAAGTTTAGATACCCCAAAATATTATTTTAGACCGCCTCCACTCCCACAAAAAAAAAAAAATAATAATTTGAAGTGAAACGATTCGTAAAATGGGTTGTGGGGTGTGGAGATTAAATCTCCATTTTTACCCTAAATTTGTGTTTTTACCCGACATGTACACATGATGCGAAGAACATACCTGCCAAAATCTTCCGGGGTTTTTTTTTCTTACGAAAAATCATGTATGGAACCAGAAAATTTATTTAATGTAATTATTTAATAGTTTATCTTGTTTCTAGATTGTACTTACTCGATTTCATTTGTAAAAAATAAAATAAAATAAAATAAATATGGCACGAAATACGTTTATTTGACCGGAAGGCTATCAGCTATTGAATAACAACAAGTACACTGTAAAAATAATCTGTTGATTTTATACAGTAAAAACTGTTAGCCAGAACGCCGGTAAAAAACTTTATTTTACGGAAATAATCAGTATTTATTACGAACTTTCTGTTATTTTAACAGATTTTGTCTGTAAGTTCGTAATAAATAGAGATTATTTCCGTAAAATAAAGTTTTTTTACAAGCGTTCTAGCTGGCAGATTTTTTTTTTTTCTATAAAATCAAAAAAAATTTACAGTGTAAAAATGTAAAAAATAACCAGTCCTGTGGCTGATGATTTGTGTGAAACAAACATTAAATTAAGAGCTTGTTAACTGGTTGATAATCAGTATCTTATAAAAAGCTGCACTTATTTGTATGTTACGAATATTGTAAAATTGAATAGTATGTGATTTTTATTTCTTGTGTTTTAATTTTCCTTTCTCAACAAGCACATTATCTCATTTTTATTGTTTTATGTAGAGGTAAATCTCCTTAGGGGGTGGCAAAATTTATTTTTTTTTTTAAGTTTACAGTCTGTATAAAGTATTAGACATACACTTTTAAAAACAATAATAAAATAATTCTTAATTAAAAAAAAACTTCGTAAAACAAAACTTTCTTTATGTTAAAAAAAATCAATATATTCATTGTATATATATTTTTTTTAAAGCGTCAGTATTTCATAAAGCAGCAACTATTTTAGAATCAAAGTGTATTATTTCTAGAAATCACTTCAAAAGTGCTTTATATGTAAAAACTTATATAAGTGTTATCTGCCCATTCAACGTAATATAAGTTGTTCATTCAACTTAATTATATTGTCCAAGACGTTATATTAGAAAAATGAGTATAGTTTGAACTCCTTTATTTATTGCACATAAAGTAGCACAGAAACACTAAATAATAATTAATAAGTACTAATTCCCTGGTAATATAGAGGTATCATAATAATTAATAACCAATAATTAAAAGTTAAATATTCGACATTGATACATTAGTGACTTTTAAAAATCTTTTGAATAATGTTTTCTATTTTATATTCAGATGTAATAATTTAAAATTTTTGACGCTGTTAAATGAGTTTTTTAAATCTCTAAAGTTTTCTTTTAATTTCAATTTTCTTTTATATTCTAGTTTTACACGTTTAAGTATAATGCTGAATTATAATGTTCAAAGATTCTATTTTTCTATTCGATATACGAAATTCTATTACTTGTTCAATTACGCGATTAAGAAAAAAATATATATATGAAAAAAGATATATTCAGAATAGATTAAACTGTTCTAAAATTGTAACAGGTATTAGGGCTTTTAACAGATTTTATAAGAATAAAACCTACTGAATTATAGATTTATTTACGCATGACAACAAAATCTGTTTGAATTTCGGCAACAGAATAAGTTTAATTTCACGCTAAAATTAAAGCAACATTCATATTAATTTTATGGTGGAGTAGAATTACTATAGAATGGGTTATTTTTATTTAAAATAGCGGGAATGTTTTGCAGTTCTTTATTCTGTATTATCAATAAATAAATAAAAACATATTTGATGATAACATTTAATTATAGTAATAGTTAATCTCTAATTTTTATCGCATCAATATTAATAAAACAGTTAATATATTCTAGATCAATGAATGACTTAATTCTGTATAAAAGATTTTTGTAGAAACACTATATATAGGAATTGGCAACAGAGTTAAGTATATCAGACTCAATAAACCAAATGATCTCAAAGGATGCTCTCATTGTACAAATTATTAAATACAGTATACCCTACTGTTATATGGCTCATTCGGATATACTGCTCTTTTTCGTGTTTCCTGAAAAAAAAAGTTTATTCTTAACCCTTACCTTAAAAGACAATTAAATTAAGTATAGACTAAAACCAACTGATTATTAGAAATAATGGAGTTGTTGAACAAAGTTAAATTTGATTTATGATTAGTATCAGTTTAATATTATAATTTAAATAAATAAATTTAACTTTTGCGATTTTTTTTTTTAATATAAATCACCCGTTATTTTTGTCAGCATTTAAATTTTTAAATGAAAGGTAATCCACACTCAAATCTTTAAATTATCATTAATTGAAATATGACAAAACGAACACCCCTTTATCAAAAGCTTTTTTTAAAAATCCTCCTAAAGTTTGGCAACATATTCACTGTCTTGCTAATAAGTGGGTTAAATATTCAAAATATCTAGTATAAAAAGTAATAAGTTGCAAAAAGGAAATATTAAGAAATCAATGGTAAAACGTAACTTTTTATATATATTTCCTTCAATTACTTCTTTTGAACTGAAGAGAATTACTTTATGAACTATTATTATTTAAGCATAGCAATTATACTTTTAAAAATATAACGGGGGGTAAAAAAATTTCAGTCTATACCGCTGAATAGTCTAGACAATGCTGAATAGTCTGTCATTGTGGTTCGCAAATTGATATATTCTGAGCAGGATATCGCAACATATTACACCATTCTCCTTTCCACAAAACGTTGTTTCATTTTCTTTGTTATTATTCTTTTCACTCGGGGGTTCTTAGCCGTTAGAAAAACATCCAGGTCTTTTTTTCCTATTATTATATATGTGGTTAGTTCACCCAAGCGACCTTTGAAGGAAAACGCAAAACTAATGGACAGGATGCGGAATGGTACTGTTCCAGACAGTTTTTAAGACTGTTCTGAAATCCAAACTCTCTCGTACGCATTCACGAAAATATGTTCATTCGTAAACGCATAAAATTTGCGGATATCTTTAATCAGATTGCAATTAATAATACAATATATATTTATATATATATATATATATATATATATATATATATATATATATATCATTATTATTCTTTATTTATTTATTTTTTTTTTTTGGGGGGGGGGGTGTTTGTTTTCTTTATTCATCTTGTCCCAGGTCCCAGGGTTCTTAAGAAGTCCCAGGGTTCTCGTTAGAAAAACATCCAGGTATTTCTTTGCTATATATATATGCTATATTACAGAATGGTACTGTTACATACTGTCAAGACAATCTAAATCGAAACTCAGTCTGATGCACTCACGAAATTATGTTCATACGTAAATGTAGAAACAAATTACATTTAATAAATAACAATAAAACTCGATATGTTATTTTATGTTTTAGTAAGGGGTTATAAGAGTTTTTCACCTTGAAATATAGGCATATTTCATGAAATTTTTTTTTCTTTTTTTCAAGTTTAGAAACGAGGTAGAAATATGTACATTTTTGCATAAAAAGCTATAACTTGAACACTTCAAAAGCCAAATTTTTCGTATCACTTTAAAAAAATTTCACAATTTTATTTACATATATAATTGATATTTTTCATATAGAAATGTTTTTCTGGTGTTCTTAGTGGGGAATCTAAAAAAATATATATTAAATGTAATCCCGGGTTGGGTCCTATAGTATATTTAACTATCCAATCCTTGACAGACGATGTTTTGAATTGTTGCATTTTTAACAAAATGGTGAACTATGAAATGTATCAGTTTTATGTATTAGTTTTCAACAAAAATTCTGATTTTGTTTTGTTTATGAAAAACGAAAGAATAAATTTTTAAAAAAGCATAGGTCAAGTAAGGTCAAATCAACTATATAAACTTTCATTTAAAAAAGGGGGGGGGTATCCATTGTTGAAATATTTAAAAACTTTGTTTTGAAAAAATCGCGTTTAAGGCGGTTCTTAAAAAAATATTGTTCTCTACTCAACAATTCGGAACTTTCTGACATATTTTCTAACTCATTTTTAACCGCAAAATCATGACACTTACACGACAGGCATAATTATTGAAGTGATTTGCAAACGAACATTTTTTTTTCATTTTTAAATAAATAAATATAAATCACATCTTGAGTTATAAGCGATTATTTTCTATGACATCAGTTTTTTCCCTTTCCCACACTGTTGATTTAAGAAATTCTGATCAAAACTTGAACTTTGACAGCGTTTTCAGAAAGTTCTACCCCCTTATGCCAAAAAATACAAAAAAACAACTCGATTTACAAAGTTTCTGAAGGATGAATCTGCCAATTTCATGCGTTTGCGAACAAAAGTGAATTAAAAAAAATCCCTGACGGCTTGGCCTACAGGCACAGGTAGATTTCGAAGACGCAGACCGTGGGGCGTCTGTTTGTCGGGAATTGCGGAAGAAATGACCTTTTTGCGATGATGCTGCAGTTGGAACCGCCTACTCGAAACCAAACTTGTTTGCAGGCGGAGCCAGCAAGGATTTTTTTTTTGTTATAAGAGTTGGTCCTATAAAAAACATGTCAATATAAAAGTTTTAGATAATATTAAGAGGATTTATAATAAATTTAAGCGGACTTGAAATCTTGGGAATTGACGAAATTATGAATTTTTTTCTTCTAAAACCCCCTCCCCCCCCCCCCCCTTAAGGCAATTTTTAATTATATCAAAAATCTGTCATACATAAATTTTCGGCCCTTCTCCTAGAAGTAATAATAACTTCAAACGGATTCGATACGTATCATAATTAAGAAATTATGGGGGGTTTTCTGTTTTCACAAAAAGTCCCCCCATCCCCCCCCCCCTGGTTCGATTTTGCCCATTAACGAACTTGACCGAGATTTTATGCCCCTTGATTTTATGTATCAGTTTCGAAAAGATGCTGGAGTTGGAACCGCCTACTTCGAAAAATAACTTGTTTGCAGGCGGAGCCAGCAGGGATTTTTTTGTTTTTAATTTTTTTTTTTTTTTGCTATAACGGTTGGTCCTATAAAAAACTTGTCAATAAAAAAGTTTTAGATAATATTAAGAGGATTTATAATAAATTTAAGCGGATTTGAAAGCTTGGGAACTGACGAAGTTTTGAATTTTTTCTTCTAAACCTCCCTTCCCTCCCCCCCTTAAGGCAATTTTTAATTATATCAAAAATCTGTCATACATAAGTTTTTTGCCCTGTTCCTAGAAGTAATAATAACTTTAAACGGATTCGATACGTATCATAATTAAGAAATTATGGTTTTTTTCTGTTTTCACAAAAAGCCCCCCCAAAAAGCCCCCCCCCCCTTGGTTCGATTTTGCCCATTAACGAACTTGACCGAGATTTTATGCCCCTTGATTTTATGTATCAGGTTCGAAAAGATGCGGGAGTTGGAACCGCCTACTTCGAAAAATAAGTTGTTTGCAGGCGGAGCCGGTAGGGATTTTTTTTGTTTTTAATTTTTTTTTTGCTATAACGGTTGGTCCTATAAAAAACTTGTCAATATAAAAGTTTTAGATAATACTAAGAGGATTAATAATAAATTTATGCGGATTTGATATCTTCTGAATTGACGAAGCTATGATTTTTTTTCTTCTAAAACCCCCCTTTTTTCCCCCCCTTGGGGCCATTTTTAATTATATCAAAAATCTGTCATACATAAATTTTCGGCCCTCTTCCTAGAAGTAATAATAACTTTAAACGGATTCGATACGTATAATAATAAAGAAATTATGAGGGTTTTTCTGTTTTCACAAAAAGCCCCCCATATTCCCCCCCTTGGTTCGATTTTGCCCATTAACGAACTTGACCGAGATTTTATGACCCTTGATTTTACGTATCAGTTTGGAAGAGATTTCTGCAGAATTTTTCCAGTTATCGTTGTCAGAAAAAAGTGACATAGATAGATAGATAGATAGATAGATATATAAACTTTTGAACTGGGGGTGGTTTTGGGTTCTGGGAGTCATGATCGGCGTAGATCTGCAAAAATTTTTCAAAATTTCCAACTTAGGTGAGAATGTAATAGGTAGTATTTCTTACGAAATCTACCTAAAATGTGTCAGAAAGTAGTCAGCTTTAATGTTTTGCAATAAGTACTGCTCGCTTGTAAACTGTGCGGCAAGAATCGTTATATCTTCTATATGTGTTTAAATTTTAAAAACGGTTTCGAATGACAATTGGCAAAGCTGCCGACCTTCCGGGTTTTTTCTCTTTTATTTCAAGTGGAATAAATATATTTTGAACCAGAAAATTTCTTTGACAAAAGGAATCAAATAATTATCACACAGAAGTAAAACACTTTTTAATTAATAACTTTTATGGGTTTATTTGATTTGAAAAAAAAAAAAAACCGGGAGGTTGGCACCTATGCATTTAAAATGTCAGACATCCACAAAATGCAAGGTGAGAAAGTCATTTTTTAAAGCCAGAAATCTCCTATGTGTCTCCTTAAATAAAAAGATTTTTTTTTCGTTATTCTTTTCACTCGAAGGTACTTAGACGTTAAAAAAATATTTAAAGCTGCTATTGTATACGTGGTTGATTTGCGATTTTTTTACATGGAACAAGATTTTGTGAGACAAGTGTATCATACGTTAAATTTAAAAATGCGTTTAATATTTTTTTTTTTATAATCCTTATAGCTCAAACAATACTCGCAGTATTCTTACACAATGACTTCTTTAAGGCTTAAATTAAATTTCTTTAAGGCTTTAAGTTTCTTTAAATTTCTTTAAAGCTAATTAAATTTCTTTAAGATTCTTTAAGGCTTAAATTAAATTTCTTTAAGGCTTTAAGTTTCTTTAAATTTCTTTAAGGCTTTAAGTTTCTTTAAATTTCTTTAAGGCTATTTAAATTTCTTTAAGATTCTTTAAGGCTTAAATTAAATTTCTTTAAGGCTTTAAGTTTCTTTAAGGCTTTGAGTTTCTTTAAATTTCTTTAAGGCTAATTAAATTTCTTTAAGATTCTTTAAGGCTTAAATTAAAACACATTATTCTGAAGCATTATTATGACATAATATTTCCAATCCATGCATAAATGTTTCAAGAATTCCTATACAGATTCCAAATAACTAAACATTTACCTTTTTTAACCCAAAATGTAAATTTATCTCTCATGAAACATTGCGAAAATTAATTTCTTGGAACATCTAAACTAAAAACGGGTTAACAATCAATAATATTCAAAGTTGTATCAATTTGTAGATGAATATGAAATAGCGGTTTATTTATTTGTGAGCCTGAACTAAAATAAAAACTTTATGCAATGGATGTATTAATAACATTATTTGTCAACCAAAATTTACGAAAAATGAAGGAAATTAAAAATCAGCACCAACTAAAAACAAATGGGACAAAATTTACAATACCTCTTAATAGAAAATAATCAATCTGTTTTTATTGCAGATCAAACAAGGTTCATTCATTGACATTTGACATTTGTATGAGAATAATAGGTATTACATTATTTATTCGTAGACATTTTTCACGGCATACTTTTTATCGCTAAGCATTAAATTTCATGAATGGAGGGGAAATGGGGTGAAAAAAGTAATTTAGAATTTGCTACTCACCGAGAACAACTGAATCTTTTATAGTTCAGGTATCATGCTTGCATTCACACGCACAACGTGTAAATGATATCATTTACTTCTTCAGAGCAAAACTAGTTGGCTTTTTTTCTTCAGGTATTTATACTAACATCAACTATACAAGTCTTTCTTCATTTGTTTAACTTTCAAAAGAAATTATTTCATACAGTTCAAAATTCCATCCAATAAATCTGAAAATATTTAATAGAAAGTGGATTCGTTGTATTCATTTGACTTCCTTTCACAGAATGCAAAACCGAGTTTCATCACAAGAACTTAAAATACATAAAAATTTATTTTTACAAAAGTGGCAACCTATTTCACCTACGACATCAATAACGGTATCTCTAAATCCCAGAACTATTTGTAATTCTTCTCTAAATTTTAAAAATTGTTCGTAATTTGTAGACGTTGCTTTATCATTCTTGCACGAATTTGTTGTATTACATGGAAGAAAAGTTTCAACAGACTAAAAAATATAAAAGTCAAGAAAAGATTGTAGAAGATGTTTGTTTCCTACATAACTATCACACAAACTAAACGCAGTTGACGTAAAAATCTATTTTTTGCCAAATATAGTTCTTTACATTTCCAGGTAAAAGTATATGGCTGATTTTATTTAAACACACAATTGAAGAGTTTTTACAGCAGAGACACAGATATTTTATGAGGGAGAACTTGTGAAATCTTGGGCAGCATAGAGTCTTTGAATAGGTATTTTTCATAAGACTTAGAGTGTTTTGACGAAAATCTTGCAAGTACGCCTTTCTCAATGAAATACTTCAGCTCAATTTTATTTTATAAGACACCAAATTAATATTTCAAATCAGCATAATTAATTATGTAGTAGTAGCTTTACTATAATAACCATTTCCCTGATATTTTTTGAGTCCCTATAAACTCCTTTTAGAGCAGCAACGAAATCACAGATTTTATGAGGGAGACTGTATGAAATCTTGAGTGACATATGAAAACAGTTTTTAAATAAATAATCTTTCATAAGACAGAGTGTTTTAATGAAAATTTTCCAGGCACACTTTTCTTGACAAAAATATTTCACCTCAATTTTATTTTATATGATACCAAATTAATGTTTCAAATGAGCATCATTAATTATCTAGAAGTAGCTTAATAACCACTACCCATATATTTTAATTATAAATCTCATAAATTAACAGATCACATTAATGTCAACAAATTTTCCGAAATTCCGTACCAATAAATGTTTGTAAACTAAATCTGTAACGAATATTTAAACAGTTTGGTTGTAATTTCCATACGAAGCTTGGCGTTTAAACATGCGAAAACTTTGATTCGGATATTTTCAATAGTTTAAATCCTTTTTACAAGACTACTTAATACATTCTTTCAAAATGACAAAGATTTATTTGCAAATGTGTTCTTTTGTTGACAAGCAAGAAATATTCAACATATTAGATAATTAAAACATTCAAATATTTTTTAACATGCTTTTTGATTACAAAATCTGCTTTGGAAAACATTCATTGCATATTGTGTTAATTTTACATTTTTTTTTTAACATAATATATATCAGATTTTAAATAATATATCACGTAATTATTATAATGCTAAAACAATGCACTTATTACTAGAAATTAGAATATTGTTTTGAAAGATCTATTTTTAAAGAATTTGTTTTAAAAGATGCCTTTATTTCGGGTAATACCTTTCCAATTAAGTATCTATGATATTAAAAAGAATACAGCATTGCAGTTTGAAAAAATGAACTTATATTACCGAAAATGTCCGAGTCAAAGTTTTCGCATGTTTAGCACGCGGGTATTTTATCTAAAGTACTTCTTATTTTTGCTTGCTAATCATATTCATTTTTTCAAAAACAGAAAGTAAATTAGTAGAATATCTTCTACTTTAAAAATAATTCGCCCTCTAATATTTTCTGTAATTTATTGCAGTCAACAGAGAGAGACATTTCCTTGAAATAATTTTTTTTTAAATCTTCACAATAGTATAGCTTGATTGTCAGCTGTCTGGTACAAAATTTCTCTAGCTTATCTTGAATAGTTGCAATGAAAACTTCTAATATAAATGCATCTAAAGCTTCCAGTGATAGTCTATCTTTAAAATCTTCTCTTGCTTTTCTTCAAAATCTAAAAAGAACAGGATACATATTAATTTTCTTACAATAAAATGAAAAATAGTATTATGAAAAATAAATCACATTTATACATAGTTGGAACAATAAGAATATTTTTATATTTAATTTGAAATGAAAAAAAAAAAGCAAATAAAATCAATTTTTTTTAATCTTTTGAAAGCATTTTTTGAAACTACTATTTGTATCATTAACTGACTTCTAACAAAAGCCTATACAAATCGTTTGTCTAACTTTTATACGGACGCTCACATTTTCATAATTATTTTTTTGAAAGGGTTGGCTTCGGTGGTGGTCCTGTTATTAATTTCGCCGAGATCAAAAAATTATATGTTTGTCTCTCTGACTGGGCTTTGTTCGTTTTTCCGACTGTCAAGGTTATAACCTTTCTAAAAATTGGCCAATCTCCACGAAATTAGAGTATGTTGCTAATATATAAAATACCACTAAACGTTTTTAAAATAAGCGTCGTATTGTGTGCATTTTTTTTTCTTTTCTTTTTTTACAGAGACAAGTCAAAACTTTTAAGATATGATCGTCAATTAAGCGTCGAAATGTGAATATTACGTGTGAATTGTGCGATATTGGCACAAATGTAAGTAAAATTTGAATCAGCAAAAATATCCATGCTTTTAAAATGAAAAATGATAACGAGGGGTATATTCTTATAGCTTGAGATTCTTATTGGATCTATATGGAATGGGATGCTTGTCAAGATTCTCTTATGGTTAATAAGATGGTTGCACAAGTACATATCCGATGGAGATTATTCCTAAAATATAATGTTTGAAAACAAATTTAATACGTGGATTTTTTTTTTTTTTAAATAAATTTGAAAATAAAAGAAAAGTATTCTACTTGGAGCATAATGCGATGAAATTTGTATATTCCCTCTATATCATATTATTATCCCTATACGAAATAAACTGACAGATAAACATGAAATATCTGGATCTGGATGTTATAATATATTTATGAAAATGCTATTTTCATTGAAAACGTTGTTTGTTCACAAAAAGATCTTCATTAAAATAAGGGTCAAAATTTAGTAGAAAATTTACTAAAATAGAATTTTAATTTCTATCTAGTCGACTTTAAATAAGCACAATAAAACAAATGTAGCCTATGATATTTTAATAACTAATGTAAAATCCATATTTTTTACCTCCATAATAATAATCGTAATGTTAATGTCCAAAATTATCATGCAAGTTAAATATAATAAGTAAAATTAGATAAAAAAGAGATAATACATACCTTATTTAAGTGTCCATTTAATGGCATAGTCTTCATTATTATTTGAGTAGTTTATTTCTTTCTAAAATATATACGGCATCATATTTCATAAACTGCATCAAAATATAATAGGAAAAGATTCAAATATTTACAGTTCCAGATAAAATATCAAAGATGAATATGCTGCAGCCATAGTGAAATAAAAGAAATTTTCTAAATGAGTAACTAATATCAAATGTAATTAATAAAACAAACATTTTCAATTTATACGGTTTATTGTGCTAATATGAAAGCTATACAAATTCGGCCGATATAATTTTTAAATTACTTATTTGTTTTTTTAATTACTCTATGTTCCCCATAACCTAATTTCAATCAATCTATTAGTTAAAGAAAATTTTTTATTCTAATAATATGTATATAATTTTGTCTACTGATGGGTACCTACGTTAGAAATTTGCAATGAAAAAAATCCCTGAAAACTCTATTTAAGCCTTTTCGTTCGATTAAATTTCATTATTTTATCAAACTTACCTTGTTAACTGCATAGCCAAGTGAAATTTTTTATTTACAGTAAAATTACAGAAAGAAAGCAGAAAGAGAGAAAGAAAAGTAACAAGAATTCGAAAGCATGTCTTTAAATTATGCAATGTCTGAAAAAGATATGTTTACGCTTGATAACATATATTAATTAAAGAGATAACTCCACATTCTACATTGAATTGCATAAGTGGAGTTAATAATATCCAAGAAAATAGTTTTTATAGGTCATTTTTTTCAGTGTGTGGGGGGGATTATCTCCCTCCTTTGTTGAAAAGGCGAATCTTTCAGCGCATATTCTTTTTGAAATTTAACATCTAGATAAGAATATAAAATATTATTTAATAAAGCTATAACAATAAGCATAGGTATACGAATTATTCGTCTTTGTAACACAAAGCAATAACAATAGTTTATATTTAAATTTTTAGTTTACTATTATTATTATTAATTTTTAGTTATGGTTTTCTTAATAATTAGTTTAGATTACAAAGCCAGATATTAATTATATTCAATTACTAAAGTTTTAATTTACTATTATTTTCCTGAATCAGTTTTTAATAATTTTAAAATTTTAAATTGCTAATATAGCTAATAGCGATGTAATTAGAAAAAAATTAATTACTATTTGTAACACAGTTTTTTTCACAAATGTTAAAAAGAATTTGGAAGTGTGTCTAAATTTCTAATTCGTGATTAGCTTTTATTTTAAATGAATTAATTTTATTGACCGGTGTCATTCAAAACATTTCGCGATGTACGAATGAAAATTTATTTAGGTCAGTTAATGAATATAGAAAAGAATTGAGAAAATAGGAAATGAATATAAATATACTTACATTAGAAAGCCACTGAGACAAAGAAATTTTCTCCTCAAGCATGCATCAAAATAAAAATAATTTTTTGTAATTTTTTTTTTTAATAATGCGCCTTTCTAATTGAGAACTTGGGGGGGGGGGGGGTAGTTTTATGTGAAAATATGGTAAAAGTTACTAAGAAACCAACCCACAAAAATTAGAAAGATTAATCTTTTGCATTGATAACTACTTAAATCTACAGCGAATTAGCTGTCTTCTTGTGAATAAGCATTTATGCAATAATTTATATTGTAATTCTAGAAGACGCTTTGGATATTTTAGGACAATTTTATATCTAAAAATGCTTCACTGGAGATTAATTTCTCCTAATTACCATAATTTCTTCCAAGTAGTATGATATTCAAAGTCGCTCTATAAATTTTAATTGTGAAACACATCTTCACAATAATAATGATAATTTTTTGCAAATTTGCACATTTTTCTGTAAAAATATTTAATTACAATTATAATTGAAAAAATCATTCTTATTTGAAGGCTAACATATTAGAAGTTTCAGGAACAGTTTTAAGTTTTAAAAAAACCTCCTGTCTTCGATATTTGTTCCCTTACAAAATTTAAAGACTATTCTCTATTTCGTGATACAAATGTACAGTTCTTCAATTTACCTTCTGAAATAACTCTGTCTATAAATAACATTTATCATCATAGTTGCAGATAAAATTAATTACGTTGCAATAAAATAAAAAAATTCCCAAATTCGGATTATTATGTAAGAATCGTACATGGTAATGATTTTAGAATAAAATATTCAAAATTCAGAACATTTTAAAACATTTTTAACAAAAATTAACATGCTGAAAGTTTTGATAATAGATTAAACATTTATTTCAAAATGTTTTATATATATTGTGCCAAGTGAGTCAATATATATGAGGCATGATATCAGGAAACTTTCAATTAAAATAAAAAAGAATTACTTAATAAAGCGTAGATAAATGAAATTCTGAAATGAATACGGACTATTTCCAGATCTAAAAAAAAAAGCACTTATTTAGCAGCACTTAAGCGTACCTCTGACTTTTTTAATGTATTCATAGGCACCTTATTATAATGGCGCACATTTACTGCATGATATTTTATCTTTTGCATAATTTAGAAAATATATCTGTCAAGTTATTAATAATTTATTAAAATCTTACCTCCTTGTATGCAGATTTCAGGAATCAATACTTGATTTAGTTAGCAAAAGTACTGAGAAATTGGAGGCAATAAAATGTAATTCACTTACCTTTTACTACTTCGTCAATATTCACGTTGAGACCTTTTTGTTTAAAAATTCAGATACGGCTAAATATGTTTTCTGGATTTTACTATATCAGCTATGTAATCAGAATAACAAGATTCAATGTTAACCACCACTGAATATTAGCACATATCAAATGCAAAAATGCTTTAGATTTCAGTATTATTAAAAGACAACACAAATGTCCGCAATGTGCAATTTCGTGATAAGCATTTGACAAATTATTTCTATATTTGAATTCACTTTTCATAGCGAAGTAATAATTATATAAACACCAAAAAGAAAAATTCAATTCATCAAACGTTTTCTCATAACAAACAAACAAAAAATGTGTAATCTGCAACTTCTTTACATAAAACTTTCACGAATACTGAAAACATTATCATTTGTGTATACTTTTTTTTTCTCTCTAATCCATATCATAATTCAGTGAAATCTTCCAAAATATTAAGATAAATAGATTTTTTTTTAATCATTTGTATTAAAACATTTAATTAGGTGAAAAATAGATGAATTGTGTAACAATTCATTAAGAATTGTCACTGAATAAATATCAGTTTTATTTTTTATTTTAATTATGTTTAATAACAAAAAATATAAGTAATTTTCTGAAAAGAAAATGTTTGTGTAAAATAATTATCTCTCAAACTCTCAATCTCTGAAACAGAAAAATAAAATGTTAAAGGGTATATTTCAATTTACTTTTTCATGTGCATCTGACTTTTGAGTGACAAATGCTATTATAAGAAATTACAAGTAAATCTTTTTAAACTGGTATAAAACAGAGCGCATTTCGAAATAATTTAAATTTCAGTAGGAGATTCGGCACGATAGAAGAAACTAACTGTCTTAAGAATTTTTATTAAAAAACAAAATTGTACAGCTATCCTTAAAGTCATTGTTTTCTTCCTTTATTATCGCAAAAACTAGTATAAACAGAAACGAAAAATCATGAATCAAGCATAGATTGTGAAACATTTTCCAACAATAACAGAATATTATTAAAACATTCATTTTTTCATACAATGAAATAATTCATAATCCCTCCTGTAATCTAATTTTTTGTGCCTCTTTGTAAATGAACGATAAATGCTACGCACTCCATAATTTATAGAAAACATGTTGTAGTGCACCTCGGTGATTCTTTTTAATTTCATTATGTTTGAAGTATCACACCATTATTAAAATGCATCGGAAACGATTTTTCGCCATATATAATAATGCAATGCAATTTTTTGTGCGTGCCTGTAAATGAGCTATAAATGCTAGTTATTCTATACTCCTGAGAAAGCTTATTTTTGAAGTATTGTGACAGCATTAAACTGCATCGGAAACGATTTTTCGCCATGGATCATAATGCAATGCAATTTTTTGTGCGTGCCTGTAAACGAGCTATAAATGCTACTTATTCTATGCTTCTGAGAAAGCATGGTTTTGTCCACCTCAGTGATGCATATCAGATTTATTATTTTTGAAGTATTGTAACATCATTAAAATGTATCGAAAACGATTTTTCCCCATAAACCGACGGAATTATTTTGTATTTCCCTGTAAACGAACTTTAAATGCTACGCACTTCATTTTCAATACCGAACATTCTATAGTAAAACTGCAATAACATATAAAAATTACATGGCAGTCCAAGTATATTTACAAGAGTTATAGTACAAACAGACAAACACCGAATTCATAAACCATTTTCAAGTATGTTGGAAAGTATTTAAAAAATGGCTTGATCCTCAAATTAAAAAGAAAGTAGGGGAAGGGAATGGGGGATAAAGGTTTTAGGCCTACTTTTGACTCCTCCAACTTATTCACAACCTTAATTACTTTTCTTGTATTTTAATTATCAATATCAAAATTGATTTGAAAAACTCTCTTTGAAAATATTAGTAATCCAAGCGCAGACAAAAAGAAGAATTAAGACATGTCACACAATAGAAGATAAAACAAGAACGAAAAATCATGCGTCAAGCATAGATTATGAAACACTTTCCAAAACTTCCAGAATACTTTGACAAAACTTAAATTAAACTTACCTAGTTTAATAAGGTGAAATAATATGTCTAAGTGAACAATTTGGAAAACTTATAACACATTTAAAAACCCAACACCAACAATTAGCGTTAATAGCCGGAAAAGCATCCGAATTATTTTGTGCATCCCTGTATATGATATATAGATTTGTATATATACTACAGAGCATACTTATACTATAATTTATTTGAGTTAGAAAACGCATAGCGCACTTGTAAATTCTCCTTCAGCAATTTCCGTTAATAAACGGAAATGTATTCGAAACATTTTGGGCTGTCCTGCATATTATCTACAGAATTTGTTCACATCCAGTAATAGGCAAAAACTTTGTTTAATTTAAAAACACGTATCAGCACTTCCAGTAATCATTCTTCTTAAACCGTACTGTAACCGAATTGTTTTGCGTATCCCTGTAAATGAATGATGACTGCTTTGCACACTATGATCTATAGCAAGCCTCTTTTAGTGCAACTTAAGTGATATATATCAATTTAAATATGTTTCAAATAGTATAACATCATTAAAATACACCGCAAACGATTTTTCTCCATAGACCATAATGTAACGGAATTATTTTGAGTGTCCCGGTAAAGGAAGTATAAACGCTACATACTTCATTTTGAATACTGAACATGCCATAGTAAACATAATTAACATATATCAATTGCATGGCGATATGACTATATTTACGTGAGTTAGTGCACGGACAGACGGCAGACGGACAAACCTAATTCATAAGCACTTTTCAACTATGTTGGAAAGTGTTAAAAAGAGAGGGGAGAACTCTTGAACGGAATATTACTGCTTAATTCAGTAAATTAATAACTTCTTAAAGGTGAATTTTTTTGAAAAAATTCCTTTTAAAATCCCAATAATCGAAGCCCAGAAAAAAAACATCGTGTATTAACCACATACCTTTTATAAAGATGTCAAAAGAAGAGAGAGAGGGGGAAAAACGTTCATCAAAACATGATTGCTGAATTTAATATATTACGAAACTTTCTAACGAAATATTTATTGAAAAAAAATCCACTTTAAAAATCCCAATAATATGAGCAGAGAGAAAAAAAAAAGAAAGAAAGAAGAAAAAGAGAAGACCCATTTCAAGATATATAAGCCTATTACTAAG
This sequence comes from Maratus michaelseni, assembly GCA_963931845.1. Classification (NCBI taxonomy): domain Eukaryota; kingdom Metazoa; phylum Arthropoda; class Arachnida; order Araneae; family Salticidae; genus Maratus; species Maratus michaelseni. The sequence continues at coordinate 97,410,555 of OZ007586.1, forward strand.
ACGTCAAAAGAAGAGAGAAGAAAACCGTTGATCAGAACATGATTGCTGATTGAAAATCTCAGCACTAAACGCGAACCATCATCTGAGCAAGAGGTCTGGAAGTAGTGTGAACGAACAGTTAAAAGAAACAAAAATATCCTCTAGGGTCCGCGATATTCTTCTTATTAATATTTCACGAAAACTAGTTTTTCGCAGTAGGATATCAGTCCTTCATTTCATGTACAAGTATCCTGCAGTTTGACAGTTGCCCCCTATAGGGCTGACTTTGAAGTGGTAACGCAACGCAAAACTGGGCGCCCAGTGTATATGGTAGTCTTGACAGAAATACGAGTTCGTTCGTAAATTATAGAGAATTTTATATATCATTTTATAGAAAAAGGAGAGTATCAATCAGAAGTAGCAGAGGCCACGGTTAGCAAAATATGATTTTCCAAGCAGGGATCCCTCATACGTTGCGTGGGTTAAAGGTGGTATTTCTTTGGGTGGAAAAAGGATGTCCTAGCTGATTTACTGACATTTATTGGTCGTAGTGGCACATTTTTATTGGACTAAAGCTCTTTATAGAGCTTCTTATATCGAGATAATGTATCCTTAGACAGGAATGTTCGTGTAGAATTCTCTTGAGAATTACATAAATACAAAAACATCCGCGGTGAGATATATAAAATATTTTTCGAAAAGGAAGCAGCTATACAAGAAATAAAGAAATGACAAAGATAATTAATTACTTATGTTTCATAGGATGCTTTTGATAATTGAATTGTTTAGTCTATAAATGTGATTATTTTTTTTTTATTTATTTAAGTGTTTTCATTAGTATTTATTTATTCATTCAGGAATATGATTTACGCATTATCGTTTTCAGTCATGAATTACGAGATTTTCTGTATTTTGATTTCCAAAAAATGTGTTACTCAACTCAAAAGATGCGTATCCAATTAAACATTTCACAATTTCTCAAAAATAAATAAATAAATAAAACGGGGAACTTTTAGCATTACAAGTTTTCATAGGATGCTCGTGATAATGGAATTGTTTAGTCTATAAATGTGATTTTATTATTATTATTATTTAAGTGTTTTTATTAGTAATTATTTATTCAATCAGGAGTCTGATTTACGCAAAATCGTTTTCAGTCATGGATTATAAGATTTCCTGTATTTTGATTTCCAAAAAATATTTTACTGACTCAATTCAAAAGATGAGTATCCGATTAAACATTTCACAATTTCTCAAAAATAAATAAATAAAACTGAGAACTTTTAGCATTTTTAACAACGTGAGCCTACTTCGACTTCTACGATTTCATCTCTATCATTATGAAGATGATTCGCAAACATATTTTTTTTTCATAATCGAAGTAAATATGGAACATATAATATTTATAAAAGCATAGTACATTCTTGTATCGCTAAACGCATTCAAGCATTTACGTAGTTGAGATGTTTGATGATTTAGACGTTTTTACTGTGTGTTAAAATTTTTGGTAGCACTTTATTGAACAAAAATACATATAAAATTTGTTCCAACATTCAATCGGGACATTATTGAGTCAACAAAAACGAAAGATTAACTTTAAAGAAAACATCTTTCTATCTTTCTTATTCAACATCAACAGGTTCCCAAATCATTCCCAAATAAATTATCAGATGAATGTGATCTGAATCGCCTAAAATTGTTATCGTCAGTTTTCATACAGAAACAACAAATGCTAACTCAAAAAAATGATAAATAAATAAAAATAAAGATGCAATCGGATATTTAAATGAAATGTGAAATGTTATGCTAATGATAAATTAATTTAATATGTTCAAATTTTATAAAAATCGGCTATATATTTTAAGAATATAAAACTGTAGGTTTAGCAAGAACACAAATGATAATGGCGAATTTATTTCAAGATACATTTTTTTACTTCATTAACCGCATTTAATTAGCGATTATTTATTATCAACTGAATCTTTTATTTCTGGCCAAAGCAATGTAGATATGTTATATGTACCATATGCAAATAAAATTTGCGAAATAAGACATTTCTAAACTATAGAATATTATACAATCCAGATTATAAAGTCTATCTCGATTTTCAATTAACGTAGAGACAAAAAAAAAAAAAAAAAAATGCAAAACAAGATAAATATCTATTCAATAAAATAAAAATAACTGTTGGCCAAAATCGATCTTTTCAGTATGTGATGTGATATCTTAATTTTTCGAAGGTGGCACATTTCGTATGCAAGCCTCAGTATTTAATTTTTAGCATTTCGGCGTTATTTTCGTTTAAATCAACGATTTTATATTTGTAACAAACTACTACTTATAAATTACAATAGTTCTAACCCCCGTATGAATCATGATTTTTCTTAACCGCTCATAAATATTTTAATTTGAAAAAGAATAACTTATTCAAGAAACACTTGGGAAATGTGATAAGAGAATGAAAGAGATGAGTTACACAATGCGTAAAATCCAGTTCTAAATCACTAAACTTGGCACATGTTCATTAAAATTTGCATTTAGTTCTTAAAATTATATAAAACACGAAGCCATGCAATGGTAGCTGATTCTAAAGAGAGTATCACGCAAAAAATGATATATGAAATAAATGATCTATCTGATGAAAAAAGCAACTGTTCGCCAAAATTTATCATTTCAACATGTGTTCTTCTATCTTAATTTTTCAAAGGTAGGTAAGGCAGATTTCATACTCAAGCAATCCCCAACGTTTGACGATTTAACGTTGCTTTCTTTAAATTAATTATGATTATATATTTGTAACAGGCTACTACTAAATGAATTATGATAGTTCTAACCACTTAATGAATCACAATTGTTCTAACCGCATATAAATATTTTAATATGAAAACAGGAATTTATTCAAGAAACAGTTGGAAAATGCAATAAGAGTGATACACAATGCGTAAAATACATTTGTGAACCGTAAAACTTGGCAACTGTTCATTCAAATTTGCATTAAGTTGATGAAATTACATAAAACATGAAGTCACGTATATAAATAGCTGATTCTAAAGATAGGATCATGCAAGGAAAAAAACCGTTATGAGCAAAAGGTTTTCAAGCACAATCACGAATGCTGAAAGGCTTTTCATATAGTATTTTTTACCATATCTTCATTATATGTTGCATTTTAAAATTTCTTGTTTTTTCATATATTGTATTATTAAATTTTCTAGTATTATTTTGCCACAATCAAAATGAAATCTGTAAATACTTTATGCTTGGTATTACGTAATAAAATATATTTTAGAAATACTGTAAGTACGATTATTTTTTTAAAAGAAGGTTAAGAATGAATTTTATAGAATGAACTTTTCTCGAATATTATTATATTTTTAATTCGGTGAATGACAGATTAAAATTTCTTACATTCCTTCTAGTACGTATTTCACACATGTTTTCGTCAAGCAAGGACTTCTGTAGTTAACATTAAATTTGTCTCATATGGTTAACATAGACAAGTTTTGTTGTTTTTTTAGGCTTAAATAACAAGTAATGTAGAATATATTATTACTAATATTAAAGTAATAATATCTACAATAGTAAAGTATGCAAAAGAAACAAAATAATTAGAGATAATCTTTAAAACAATCCAAGACTGTTTTATAGAAATTGTTATATACCATTTTATTTCTCTTAACTTTAGATAACTCCTTAACGTTGTAGCAACGCACATGATCTGACAGACATTCTGACAATAAAAGTCAGTAGTTGCAGATTACTCGTTGATAGAATCAGCTGTTTTCATGAATTAAAATTTAACACAAAATGAAATTCTAATAAAAATATTTCCGTCAGTTACTAACACACGCTTTATAGAATCAAAATTGATGCCACAAAAGCGTGATTTATTTAACCACCGCCAATTGCACTTCAGTTTCATTTCAATGAGATTTTACAACGAAAGAGTTCATTAAACAAAGCTATCTGCAAAAACTGGGATTATTGCAATAATAATTAAGGAAAACAGCGAGAACACAGCTTTCCCTCTGACAATCGACCTTCACGTCATATATTTGTAAAGACAAAATTTTTAAATCTACCAGTCACAAAAAAAATATTTTTCATATTCTTCGTTAAATGTTAATATATATATATTTTTTAATTTGTCTATCACTTTTTTAATTTATATTCTTAATCTCTTAAATATTTTTATCAAGCTATCTGCAAAAATTGAGATTATTACAATGATAATTAAGGAACACAGCGAGAATTAATTATGCAGTAACAATTAAGGAACCCAGCGATAATTAATTGTGATTTCCCTACGACAATCAACCTTCACGTCATACATTTGTACAGACATTTTTTTTTAATCTGCCAGCCCCCCACCCCCTTCAAAAATAAATAAATAAATAAATAAATAAATAAAAATAATAATAATAATAATAAAATGAATATATTAATTTGACCTATCCTTTGACCCATTTATATATATATATATATATTAATTTGACCTATCACTTTTTAAATTTACATTCTTAATCTCTTAAATATTTTTATCAAGTAAATATCTGAGAACTAAAATGCATATATAATTATTAATACGATAGAAATCAAATGTTGACTTCTAATTTTATAATTAAAAGTCTCTGGACAGATTTTTTCTTTAAAGTTTCTTTTAATTAAAATTGCAATAACTACAGAATAAATTAAACTTTCTTTTGAAAAGTCAGGCAATAAAAAATATTACACACACAATTCTAAAGCCATTTAAAGAATCTGGCAAGGCACAAAGCTTTACGAGAAAAAAATTGTTTATCTATTAAATGAATCTTAAAAATTTAACCTTCTCCCTAAGCGTAAAACTCTTACGCATACCCATTTATTGCAATATAATACTTTAGCAATAAACGCTATGTTACATTACACAAAGCCAACACACAGGCTTCTTTGTCAAGAGAATAAATCCGTAAAATGTATGTTTAGAAAATCTTTCATTCGTAAGAAAGATGGTTTTTGGCTACAGTACTCAATCATTTTAACCTGGAAGATGGTTTTAGATACTATCACACTGTTTTATTCTTATTATTCAACTTAGGTGAAGCAATTGTTGCTTGTTCCAAACGTCATCTTTTCATTTTAATGAGCTTTTCTTTCTGGATTTTTTTAATAATACATTCAAAGTAATTTTACTAATTAAAGTAAACATTATTTGCATACTTTTCATTTATATAGAATATCAAGGGTTAATATATAAAAAAATAAAAATCTAGCATAATTGACCAAACAAAAGAGATTTCAGAGGATGTTTCGTGTGTTTGTTTTCCTAACGCAGAAACGTTATAATATTAAAACTTGCTAAATCGAAATCACAAGGGACCGAAAAAAGTCCGTTTTAAACAGATTTTTGTCTTAGCAAGTATTCTGTTCTGTAATAATTGTATTGCATTCATTTCACCAATACCATGAACTTTTCTATTTAAGGTTTTCGTTATATATATATATAGTATATATATATACGTTTTAACAGTTTTACTGTATAAATTTAAAAAAATGAAATGTTTGTAACTAACCGGGTCTCCGTAAACTGTTTTACAAAATAAGAGAGGGGATAGTACCCATCAAAATGAAAAATTGTTGAATAAGAAATCAGGGTCACAATGAATCAAAAATATTGCGTATCTCACTTCAAACTGAACCCGGAATTTAGCACATAATTATTTTAACAAAAATGAATACGGATGTTTTAGCAAAATGTTCAAAAGACTAACTTCGCTGTGTGCGAAATGAGATAACATCATGAAAAGGGCAAAAAATGCATTGTAATTCGGCCAGTGACACCATATAGTATATCGGTAAATTCAGAATGTCAACAACATTCTGAATTTACCGAGCGTCTAGTTCAGTGTTGTTTAAACGCAAATGGTGGTCATTTACAAGACTTCTCGCGATTGCATCATATTTCACACAAAGCAAAGTTGGTCTTTTGAAAATTAAGCTGGAAATACATCCTGTAAAAATGAGAATGGATAAATTATTTTCTTCATTTAATAAAGAAAACACAATTTTATGTTTGTAAAGAAGTGAATAACTTGGATAGGAACATAAATTACTGTAAATTAAAGTGGTTAATTGTGCTGTGTTGTTTTCTTTCTAGATGTATATTATTTGTCACCTATTCAAAATATAGCTTGGGTATATTTTTTTTTATGAACTGCTTTATATTTGAATAGATATTTGTTTCTACCGTTAAAAAAAATCTGTATACGCGTCTAAAGTTAACCGGAAAGTAACACTGAAGAAAGACCAGTTGTCGTAATTTCTGTTCACACTGAATGGATTAGTTCCGATTCCTCTGCCGTGACTCAACGCACTGCTACGGGTGTGGCCAAGCGGTCTCTGCCGGTCTTCGATAGCCACGTTATAGAGTTAGTTCGTAAGTATTACCCAGGGTGTGGCACACACCGTCAATCGCCTTTCATTCTATGTTCGAAGCATCCGAATGTTCCAGGAGAACCAGAAATAGTTTCTTTGATGTAAAAAATAATTTCAATCGTCTTTCATCGCAGAGACACTTGTAAAATATTTCCGCTTTAAGGATGAAGTTGCAGGAATGTGTATGTAATGGGTTACAATACAATAACGTATTTTTCGTGGATCGTGTATCAGATTATGAATAAATTTAATGTTGTCACTTTCCACTTTTATGTTCGTAGTATCTGAATGTTTCAAAAGCTAGAACTAGCTTCTTTAGAAAAGAGCTAGAAATAGTTTCTTTAATTTGAAAAATGTATTTCATAATGTGCAACTCTTCTTTGTTGTTGGTGGTGGTGGTGGTTTGTATGTTTTGTTTTTTTAGTGTTTTTGTGGGATTTTTTTCAGTTTCGGTGGCATGTAAAATTAGAAGTTAACTATGCAAAGTTACTTGCATTTGTGAAAGGGTCTCGCTAAATGATTACCAAACACGCCGACTTTCAGTTTCTTTCTTGAAGATTTAGGCGTCTTCAGCCTGTTGCCCGCGGGTTACCGAGCTACCGCTATTTTGGAATAAAGAAATCGGCCTTGTTTAATAACAGAAACGTTGCGATTAATTAAGGTGAATATTATCTTTCGGAAGTTGTAATGGCAAACGACAAAATTTTGAAGACCTAGATGATATAATCCAATTTCAATGAATACAATTTGAACAAGCATTTACATTTAATAATTTCACTACATTTCCAAACTTATAAGTTGCTTACTCTTGACTTTTTGTGAAAATAAAATAGACTTAACATGTTTTTTCTTATTTTCTTTTCCTTAAGAAGAATGGCAATGAATTATTAGAGACCATTTAATAATTAAGAAAGAAGTCACATTAAAAAAATTTTTCATTAGAATAAGTTTTAACAAAGTTCGAAAGCAGGTAAAATGATCAAGTTTTTTTTTTTTTTTTTTTTTTTTTTTTTAAGGTAAACATAAATTGTAATGAATAAAGTTGTCATTTGTAAAATTTTCCTTTGAGTGCTCTCCTATAATTTTGATAAAGCATTGGGGATCAAGTTTCTTTTTAATGTTTTGTCGGTTCCGGGTCCCCTTCTAAAGGCCAGACCTTGGAGCTACAATAGTTTTAAATTGTTTCATGAAATTCATTAAAAAGTAAAAGATTATTTTTAACCCTTCACGTACGGTTTAATTTTAACAGATTTCTGTAAACGGGACGATTTTTTTAAATATTATCTACATACACAGATTTCTTAGAAATCTACAACGAAGATTATTGTTTGGATACAGTGGTGATAACCCTCAGGAATCATGGAGGGTTAATTTAAAATAATTAAAGAAAATTTAAAATAATTAAATATTCTAGCGTTCGAAAGTAGTGTTAATATTGGAAAAATAAAAATATTGTTATCTTGGAAAATAACATGTTTGTTCGATATCTAAAGGTATCACGACAGGGATAAGTGGTATATTTATTGTTGCATAGAAAATATAATCATAACTAAAGAAGGCATAATCATCAATTTCCACCTTTTAAAGACTATTCAAACTGCACTAACTTTGGCCTGTTGCCAAAGACGGCCTACATGCATTTTGACAGTTAATAACTCAACTTTCGAAACGATACTTTCGATTTATCTTTAACTTTGATGGCTAACATTTGAAATTTTATGGATAAGTTACGTACTTTTATCGAAGAAACTCAAGAAGAAACTTTTATTGAAAATACTTAAAATTTCAAATCTGCATGTCGGTTAAAAATGGCTTATGGTTTAAAAATAATTATAAGACAAAACATATAATTAAATTATAAGTTTGTAAAATTTGAGTGATAATATAAAAGATTTGCAAAATGCTACAAAACAGAGCATTTAAAAAATATATATTTGATTAAAAAAATTCAATTAAATGTAGTACAGTTTTATTGATCACTAACGTCAAATAATTTTGATGATTAAGATAAAAAGTTGGAGCAGATTTCCAATTATTAAAATTGTTTTTAAAATTTCAAATAGTGCAGTCAAATGCTTTGAACTTTTAAGAAGATACTTTTTATATTTTGTTACTTGGAATATCTCGATGTTTTATCTTTGAGATACTTCGATCTAATGTTTCAGGAAATTATATTGATGTAAGATATTCATGTAATTAGGAATTTTTGTCGTCGATCCCGTTTGTCAAATAACTTTAAACAGTGAAAAAAATTATCAATGAAGAGTACCGAAATGGTTTCGTGGGTTTTAAAAAGTCTGATGTCTCTTTTAATTATGATCCCTCATTAATATAATCTATTAATATCCTCGAAAAGAACTTTTATTGTTTAAATTTCTTCTTAAAATTGTTTTAACAGTGAAATAATTAGTGAATTAAAAAAGAGTTTTAAATATTTTTAATGCCTAGTGTTAGGTCACATACTATTATTTTGCCATTTTTTTCATCTCTGGAAATTCTAGTTTCAGCATGTGATGCTTTGCTTAGAATCAGCTTGAATTCTCAAACATCTTAAAAGGAGATGGTAAAAAACAACTTATCTTTATATGGTGCAGAAAAAAATTAAGAGTTCAAGAGGTCCTGAGAGATTTAAAACAATGAATATCAAAATTCTCGGAGCCTTTTGATTTTGTTCTTTCATAAAAACATTTGATAGATGTTTTTCGGTTTGAATGACAGTTGACCTCTCTCTATTGAACTACTTTGAAACAGGACGCACTGCGTTAAAGGTATAACTATGAAAAAGTCTCAATGGGAAGAAAAATCAAGGCCATAATCGTTTAAAAACATGCTAAGCAGGTGGAATTGGACATAGATATGTAGATATCTCGCCTTTCATTTGTTAATAAGGATCCTCATCAAAGTACTATTTTTAAAAAGACAGATGTGTGAATGAGAAAAGGGTTTTTCTCAAGCATTCATAGACAATCCTAAAAGATGCTAATAGAAATATTTAGCTCATTGTCTTCATTCCATTTACAATTATTTTTTGTAGTTTTATAGCGAATGAATTAAACGACCTTTAAAGGATATTCTTCATAAACACTGCTATTCCAATTCACAAGCGATTTCAATGGATGTTTTTAATTAATAACAAAATTAATAATGCATTCAGATTTAGTAAAGTGGCTAAGATTCAACAACTACTATTGGCATTCTTACTCATTTCTTTCTTTATTATCTAAAATAAGTAGCATTTATGTCTATTCTAAGACTTCAGATATTTGTCTTTTATTAATTTTATTTGCTTATCAAGTGGTAAATACTTCCATACTCTATAATTTTTGGTTCCAAATCAAAAGGCAAAATGAAACAAAAACGAAAATATTGTATAGAACAACGTTTTTCAAACTTAAAAAAAAAACATGGGGACCATTTTTATATTTCTTTTATGCTCTTTTATTACTCTCATATTTTTAGCTATAGTATGTAATATGCAATTCATCAGAATTTTATTTTTCTGGTATTTTTTCTTTTTTGGGGAGAAGGAGTTTGTGGGGGGCGAAGAGGAGATTTAAAAAGACCACAAGAACAGACTTCTAGTATCACTAAATCGAAAACCTCTATGGTTTTGTATACAACTAGTTTGAAGTAATAAAACTAGTCTTGTTGAGACCAATATGTAATATTTTACCAAAATATAGTATATTTAAATCAACCAATATTTTTCGATATTGGTTACAATCATTCCAATTCTTTCCTTTTTTCAAAAATAAGAATAAAAGTCAGTAAATATATATATATCAAACCGTTGTCGTATGATTTCATAGGTTAATCTTGTCTCATTGTGTAAACTTTTTCAAATAACAATAGTTAAATCTACTGTTTTTGTGAAAATTCGAAAAGGTTGTATTTTATTCAATAACGTATACGGAATAGATTGAATTTCATTGCAATCAAAGGGGGGGAGGAGATTGAATGTGCCAAATTTTGAATTTGGAGTTTAGAGCTTGTAAAACAACCAAAAAAGTTTTGCTAAAAAGTTCTTCTTCTAATAAACTGTTAAATAATAATATGATTAATTTGTTTTTGAGGAATTACAACTCGATAAATTAAATTTAAAAAAAAAATAAACGGTGAGAATTATTGAGTTTTTATCACTCCATTAACCCAAGATATGAGACCCAGTATTGACGTAATAATGGCACTGAAATGTTTATATTTTTAAAATATATTATTTGCGATTTCTTTTTTCAATATGGGCAAAATGCAACCAATATTGTTGGTTAAAAAATTTGTTCAGTTTCAGTATAATATATAATATATATTATTATTAAGATGATAATATATAATATAAGAATATATAATATATATATATTAAAATTGAAAAATTATAAATTTTATAGAAATAATTTGAAAAATATTATTGTATCGTTTTTGTGAAAAAATAAAAATAAAATCTAGAAACTTCCCGTTTTGAAACATGGTAAACCTATTATGCTATTATAACTTACTACGAATATTTCCATTTACACTAAGTTGTGTCATAAAAAATAATATGATTAATTTGTTTATATAATATGTATGGATCATTATATTATGCCACAGTAATAAAATATCTGGCATTAGATTGCTACAAATTTCTAATCGGCAATTATTATTTATGGCGCACCAAATGTGAGTACTTCAGTAACAAAATTTCTGTTTCGGATAATGCTTATTTCTTTTAACATGGTCTTATTCAGATGGTAGGAAAATAAATTTTAATACCGTGAAATTTATGTGTACGTTTAAAAAATGTTACATTCATCAGCTTTTAATACTTCATGGAAAAAAAAAATTATACAAAAGAAATTATTTCATTTTGTTAGATTACGGCAAGTTGGGCTATCGATACTGGAGTAACAATTTGAACAAAAGACTTGTAAATTTAGTTCATAACGACTGCACAAAGTGGAATGACAACCGTAAAAGCCTGGACATAGAAGAATATTTGAATCTTTTATTTTTAGTCGTATTAGCATTAAAGATTGTACTTAAACACATAATGTACCTAAAAAACACCATGGGCTTATTAGAAATTTTCCTCTCGAATGTTTAGACGATTGGAATCCTATTCAGAATATTGAATTGTAGATTCTGGTTTTAATGCCCTATATGTTAAATCGTTAAAAACTGCTTTTAACAATTATTATTAATTTTCAATCCCGGAATGACACTGAGTAAGATATTTAATAACATTTTGTTAAAAAAAAAATAATTAAATACTTTTACATATCTTGGTAAAATAAGTTTGGAATAATTTACTCAATTACTTCAGCGAAAAGAACAACGTTTTCATCATTTACATAAAATGCCTAAATTTGTTCAAATTTTCGGCTTTGGTACATTAATCTAGTTGCATTCTAGTTTGAAAAAATATCAATATTATCTGCGACCATCAGAATAATTTCAATTATAAACATTACATATTGAATGTTGTAGTAAATATATATTTATGTATATAGAAAACATCTTAATAAATAAAACCTACCAGCAAATCTCAATATATTAATGTAAAATGTTATATGCCATCTTTAAATAAGAGATTCGGTCAGTTTCGTTATACGAACTTGTAAGCTATATTTTTTTTATTTCAAAGATATAATATACATACATATAGTGATTTTCCAGTTAAGGGGGTAACAAAACTTGCGAAAACCCATGGAAAGTTTATATTGAATTACCTTTTCTTGAAAACTACTGAAGCAATTTCAAAATATTTTGGTAGTAGCTGAAGCATAAAGTGATCGATCTGAGAAAAGAAAAATGCAATAGTTCCACGTCTACAATTCAAGGTTCTTATTTTATTAATTAACGTTATTAAAAAGAAATAGATTTTCCAAAAGACGATCGAAATATAGTTAATTATACCAAAAGAAATTTAAAAAATATATATATTAAAATCGCTTCAGTAGTTCTCTAGAAAAAAAATTATATCAATATAAGCTGTTTTCTATAGAATTTCGCAAGTATTTTTGCGCCCTTAAGGCGCTCAAAAAAATTAATTTCCCCACTCAACAGCGCGAAACTTTCTGACACATTTTCTGACTCATTTTTAAACCATGATACTTCCAGACGTGATTACTGAAGGTATTTGTAAACGAACAGCTTTTTCATTTTCTGATAAATGAATTATAACTTAAATTATAAGCGATTATTGTCTCAGGCGGCAGTTTTTGTTTCTTTACTGCGTTGGGTTGTCCAGAAATTCAGTTCAAAACGCTAACTGACGGCCTTTTCTGAAAAATCTTCAACCTTTACTGAAAAAAGGAAAAAACAATTCCGTTACATAGTTTCTTAATACTTTCTTCACCTGCTAATTTGATGCATTTGCGAACAAAAATGAAATAAAAAATGTGTCATATAGTAGCCAGTTTGGATTTCAGAACAGCCTTAAGGTAATTTTCAGGTAAACAGTTCCTAGAATACAAAATAATGAAATTTATTCTCATTGTAATTTTAGAATTACATATTTACAGAAGTATTATTTATTCAGGAGAAAGGAAATAATGAAAAAATTCCATTTACCGTAAATGTAATTTGTGTCTTGATTAGTGGTGAATAAATAATAGAATGGTCGTTTTATAATTATTTTAATCGTATTTACTATTTATTTGCTATTTCGACAACAAGAACGTTTTAACACGACGTTTTTAACATTTCTTTCCTCATTTGAAACATTGTTTTTTCATTAATCAAATATATTACTAAATGAAAAATTATTTGAATGGATTTGTGATAATTACTGCATGTTGCAAATCTCACTCTAATTGAAAAATAAAGTAAACAACTTCATTTTTCAAATTTTGACCTTATTGAGTGCGGACGAGTTTTTCTTGGATCGGACTACTTTTCAGATTCTTTAGACTACTTTCCTTTTCTTTCTCTACTTTTTTTTTTTTTTGCGTCATACAAACTAAAACAGTTCAAAAGAGAATAAAAATATGGTTCAGTCTCAAAAGTTTAATTTTAATTCAAGTTTAATCAAAAGTGCCGAAAATAAAGAGATTTGTTTTATTTAAGACAAGATTATTTTTTGTTTTATTTCGTTGAATGATGCAAATTTCTGCTATGCTTATATTTCACGATTTAAAGTAAAAGACAAAATGAAAATACACGAAATGTCCTATTGAGTCACTAATTTCGAATTATTCAAATGTTACTTGACTTGTACCGCCACACAAATGGAACATGATTTCAATTTGTCCGTTTTTGTGGAATGATAAGATTGAAAATTCGGTAAAGAAACAAACAATAAATTTGTTACAAGCTGGATAATAATGTTTAAAAGTATGTTTTTTTTTGTTTTAATTCCCTGTTTGCTATTGCCCCCATTTTAAGCACCATTTTACTTCTTAATATTTTCTAGGTATAGAGATATCCATATTATGAAGATTTGGAACTTTTAACTAAAAAATTACATAACAGTTTTGTTTTTATTTATTTCGCTCCATTTTTAACTTCGAAATGTTAGGCTTATCACTTTTTTCTTTTTCTTTCATAACTATCGTATTCGCTGTTTCTTTTTTAAATGTTTAAACTTTCTTAAGACTTTGTGTTTCAACGTGAAATAAGTTTTCTTTTCTGCATAGATTATTATTAAGTGACTTGCAGGGCATAATCTTAACGAAATATGACTGAAAGGGTGAAATTTTATCATATAGGCATTTACATTTATACATTTAAAATTTTTAAATGAAAAATAATAACCATTTAAAAACTTTATACTAGAATTATTCACCACGTTTACATTTTCTTATCTAATATATAGTTTTCGAAAACTTTTTATTTTGCTTTCGCTTATTTATCTATATAGACAAAACCATTCTAAAATTTTCTTCGTAACTCAGAATGATCTGTTGTGATGAATACCTTGAGATACAACTTAAGGTTTTCATCAAGTAGCAAGGTTAACCCTTAACTGGTGTTGTAGTAACATTTAGTCCCCATATTTTACTGCTTTATCAATCAGTAATATTGTGATAAAAATAATAAAGTATATAAGTGATATACTTATACTGATTTATTCAACTGACAAATACAGTCATGTAAAAATAACTGTAATGCATGTTTTTATATTTAAAAAAATATGTTATTTATTTTGTTTATACGTTATAATATTAGTTGGGAACGAAATGGCACCATGACGCCAGTTACGCAAAAAAAGTTTCACGACGCCAGTTAAAGATTAATGTAAAAATTTCTGTCTGTTTTATACTGAATAAAATTGTGTACCAGGGCGCCAAAAAAAAATAAAATAAACTGTTTATTACACGATAAAAATCTGTATTTGTTACGAAATTTCTGTTTTTTAACCGATTTTTCCGTTAAAACAAACAGTTTAAAATTTTCCCCCTTTAAATATATTTTTTATTGGTGTCCTGACTAACAGTTTTTTTTCTGTATTTTTTTTTTTTTCAACAGCGTAATTATCGAAAGTTTCTGTTAATATAAGGGAAATTTCCGATTTACGTAGTGTTAAGGAGAACACTACTTTAAAATTTCGAGAAAAAATGTCTATTTGTTCCCTTTAAAAATGACGGTTTAATACGCCGTACTGAATCTTTTTTATCGTGCTTCTAACGTACGTTTACTACGTAAAGTGGACCGCAACGCATTTTAATTAGGCAAAAAAAAAGATGGTAATTAAAATAGTAAGATAACAAAACTAGCATAAGAAAACAATATAACTAATTTAATAAAATCAGTATTAGCTATTTAATAATGTAAGTATAAAATGTAATAAAATAATAATGCAAAATTCGTAAGTTCTAAAAAGTAAAATATCAGTAGATTTTCTATAATAAATCCGGCTTTTCCACAATACAATGCAAAAACTTTTTTATGTACAAATATTTAGTAAAAATTTAAATAATTTTAAATAATGTTTGATTAATGTTGAAGATAAATATATATATATATACACCATTGTAACGCAACATGTAAAAATAGCTTTTGTGATCTCGAATGTCGTTTAGAATGTTTTAACATAATTTTAAATTAATTATAAATAACAAGGCAAATTTTGTCTTCGCATAAAAATATTTAAACAAATAGTGAAGGTTTAAATGTTTTTTATTGTGCATCTCAAAGTTTTAGAATTATGAATTAATTATCATAAAAGGTCGGTCGGCCGCAATTTGAGTATGGCTGGCTCTGCCACATACAAAGAAAAGGCTTGTTTAAACTTATTTAAGAATAATTTATATTTATTTAAAGAGAAACTCGACACTTTTCTTAACACGGGTTCAAAATATACCCAACCCATTATTACATCATTTTTTTTTTTTTTTTTTTTTTTTTTTTTTATGGATTGTACTTAATTGTATCATTACACTTTGAACACATTTTCTTTTCTGAAAACTGATTTTTTTCCCCCTACAAATTTATAGTGTCGCTCTAACAGTATTCAACTGACTGACTTGAAGTTTTAGGGAATCTTATTTATGAATCTCGGTTAGAAAATGTGGCGCGTCTATAGCTATTGTTATATGATATTTTTAGGTTGAAAATGAGCTATTTTATTTAATTATTTCTTACTTTTTAAAATTTTGGATAGTTTGTAGAAACTCTATATATTCCGTTTATCAATACCACATAGAAGAAAATCGGTCTCTATTTTTGTTTCAAAAACAATAGTTTTCAAGAAATTCTTCGCACTATTTTCACCCCCCCCCCCTCCGTTCCCTTAGAAAAAAAATGTTTACGCAAATCACGTTTAATTGATTTAACACCCTTTAACCCCTTGAAGGGCTGTGGGATATATTATATTAATTCCCACTTAATTTTAATCAAGATTTGTACCAGAATTATTTAATAAACTTTATTTTTGTGCGTTGGGTGAAAAAAGGCTGTAAAATTGGATTTCTTTATTTTAAAATAAATTTTTAAAAAAGTCTGGTGTGAATTAGACATTACAGAAACACAATTATTTCTCCCAGAAAAGATTAATTTTATGAAAGATATTCACTACTATTTTTAATTATTTACTCCCAAAAAGAATTCCTAAAGATAACTGTATAACTTTTTTTTTCTGCACTTAAAAGTAGTGTTAACCTTACACAGTCTGAACTGAAGTCACGCGTGCATATGTGGATGAAAATTTTTGAGTAAAACAAAAAAATAATATTATCGACTTCATTTTACTTTGTATTGTACTTAAAAATAAATTTATTAATGAATTCTTAATAATTAATTGATTTAATTGATTTTGAACAATTACATAAAACCAAAATATTTTAACACGTATACAATCATTTCTCAATTAAATTTATTTTTTAAGCATTTTAAATTTCTTGAATCATCCAACACAATACAGTTTTGAACAATCACATCTTTATGCAAGTAACTAAATAAATTTTGCAAGATACTTATTTTCCTTTCCTGTCCTCCATTACTCTAATAAATGCTTAACATTTTTATTTATTATAAAAAATTATTTTATCTTTACAGCAAAAACAGATAAAATGTCGGACATTATAAAGAAATCCACTAACAACTATCACTTTAGAAATAAAACCAGATTTATCTGTTTGATAAACAACGCCATTGAGAAAAAGGAAAAATCGCTATTGAATTTGTAACCTTAAGTAATAAAGATAACTGAAAACTATGATCTGACATAAACTGTTTACTCTAGTGCCACGCTCTTTTTCAGCATAAAGAAAACTTTTATGGATTATTTTCTGCATAATGGTAGTCGGATAAGAAACTTGAATAAGTAAATCACGACAAATACTCCATGAAAAAGATGGATGTTTTTCATACGTTGATCATTGTGCGAGTATTTATATTTTGCAAATGAAGGTATGAATAACATTTTGTAATTTTTCTTTTCATATTTATGTAAAAAAATTTTGAGTTGTCGTTTGAAAATCCATATTCTGTGTTGTGTTAGTGAAAATAATTTTCATTTTCAACGAACTTAATCATACAAATAATGATAATAGAATGTTTATTAAATAATATATAATGTAGAAAACACCAAACGACTTTGTGAATATTATAGATATTATAAATTCATCATTTAATCTTAGAAAATAGCATGTTTTACGCTGATGGCGATGATATCAATACTGCTTACGATCGATGTTATTGATAAACGACATCAACTGAACTTTACTAAAATTAAAAATATATTACATAAAACTCACATACATGTGTCAATTTAATCAAAGTACACTATGTACTGATTTAATCAGTAGAATATATAGTGTAGCTGAGTTTAGCTTGACACGAAACTCAAATATTAATAAACAGAAATATAGTATTTTCCATATGTTTAATTCATCCACTTATAATCATATTCACACAAGTGTTGCCGAAATATTATTATTATAATTATTATTAACGCTACATAACTAACTATTATACATTCAATAAGGATCGCATATGATTGGGGTACATCAAATCCCAAACAAAGAAGACAGTCGAATACATTTTTTTTAAAAAATGAAACATACTCTAAAGTCAATTTCCCAGATTTATTTAACAATAAAAGTGTTAATTCATTTTTAACAGTTAAGTTTTAGTAGTTAGAATATTTTCACTAAACTTTTTTTGTAGTAAATGTCTCAAAAGTAACTTTATGATACTTGAAATTTAAATTTCAACATTAATTTACTTAGAAAAATACGAGTTTTCACTTTAGATTACGAACTTCCTGACGCGCAGCTAAAAAACAGTTCTTGACAAGGCTTTATTGGATAAATATTTTATTTTTTCTAGATTCATTTGCAATACCGTTTTATTACATTTCGGACATGAAGTATCGTATAAATAGAATTATTTCACTGATAGTTGCAAGTTTACTTTTCATTATCATAAAGTTAGGTTTTTTAAGTTTATGGTCATTTTACGCGGGGTTTTTTTCCACACTTTTGTCCCTTTTTCAAAATATTGGATAATTCTGAGTAATTAGTATTTTTACATATGTTAATTTCCTATGTACAAAAGCAATAACACGGCAGTACAGTCGATCCAAGATTTCGAGAAATGACCGTAAGCGAAAGAAATATATTCTAAAATAGAGAAAAAATTTAAAATAACTTTACTTTATCAGCATGAAAAATGAACTTGCTCTGTGAGCATAAAAATTCTAGTTGCGTGGACATAGAATACACTTTTAAAAAACATCCTGTATTAAAAAATTCCAAATGTTAAAACTGATTATTTAGTTATACGTCAAATATCTTTGAAACATTAAAGTTTAGACTACATCACAACAAAGCGAGCTTATCCTTTACAATAAAATATCATTTACTCTTCCGTAATATACGCTTAGCAATACTAAGTCTTCCATAGTAACACTTAATGGTGCCTTATACTGTCATTTTGTAGAATTTTTTTTTTTCTATACAGCAACCACAAGGGCGAGTGAAAAATGTCATCATTCGCGATGTATAGATTACAGTGCGTCATTAGCTACGCTTTACTAGAGCTACCACAATCATATATTTTGAGACCAATTGTGGGTATTATAGTGATAGATGTGCAGATTTTCGACTAGAAAAGCAGGGTGAAAATAAGAAGTAAAAAAGGTGCTATAATAAATTGCCCTGGCTCCCTTCCCCTAGGCTGTTTAAAACGGGTAAGTGTTCGGTGAAATTACAGACTTCGCTTTATACCTTCAAAATACGATACAGAGAAAATAAAAATAAGAATTTTCTTTTCTTGAATATATGGACATAGTATATTTTTATTCCACACAATGTGGATTTCTTGAATTATTCGTTTATTAATTATAAAGTTTACGCGTGAATAAAGCACTTTACAGAAATGATAGAGTTTGCGTTCCTTTCGGTTAAAAAATATAAAGATTAAACATATTTATATTTTTATATATAAAAATATAAAAAAAATATATATAAAAATATTTTATAAATATATATACAAACTTATCTTTTAATCTGGACTATACAAACACCGTACAACTTTATTTTGTGTAGCACGAATTTCTTGTATTTTTATAGTTGTTTCTTGAATAAAAGTTTTCTTTTTTGCTGAAAGAAGCTATCTTAGATTTCTGTTTACACAATATGGATTTCTTTCTTTTTTTCTTTTTTTTTATTTATTAATTAATAAATTAATGAAGGCTTACAGACTTGATAATTTCCGTTCCTTTCAGAATATAATACGAAAAATAAATACAAATAAGAAAATCTCTTCCATATATATTTTATTTTCTTATACGCATACTTTAGTAGTGTATACAGATTCTGTATTTTTTTAATTACGCACTATATCTGAACTCAAGCAGTGTGAATATGTATATATATCACAAATTCTATAAGATACAAGCAAATCTAAAATTTTACTACAAATAAGTTTATTGTATTTTATTAGACTTTAATTTAAATTTGTTGAGGAGAATTTAATAATTTCTTGTATAAGCTTGATATATCTTAAGTCAAAACATGGGTATTATAAAACATTTCATTAATGTTACCTAACTTATTTAATAACTCTTGTGTATTTCGTATTTGTATGGTAAAATTGGTAATTTTCAAAGCGATAATTTTACAAAAAATTATATTTCTGAGTTTTTCTTTTTCGATAAAAATAAATATATAAAAACTTGATATTTTTATATACAGTTTGATAACAATCAGCAAGAATACTGTGCTTATCTCTATTTTAATAAACAAAAAACATAATTCAGTTTCATTATCAAAATCATTTCATCCCTGTCAATAATAAAATTTATTTTCTAATTACAACGACAATAAACGAATTTTTTATTTTATCTTTTAAGGTAAAAAAAAATGCAGACGCAAAGTATTGTATCAAGCGGAAAAGAAAAGGGAATTGAGGAACGTCATGGGAAAAGTGAACCATAGTTATAGGGCACCTTTTTTAAAAAAAAATCTAAAATGTGATAAAGATAATTCATATATCAATCAATAAAAAACAAAAATGTCAGTATTTATCAAATCATTATGTAAAACTACATTTTAGAGGATTACTGAAGCGATAAAAAAAATCGGCAGTTACTGTTGAAGTTAACTTTATTTCGCAAAACATACTTCAAATAATGTATTTTCTTCTCAGTAATGTATTTTAGAAAATACATTAATATTTCCCTTTTGATGTTTCATTGTGATGATTATTGTTTAAATACAGCGAAATCTTTAAATCTTTTTTATTAGAATATCGAGCAAAATGTGTATCTAAATATTAAATATTTTTACTTTGGAACTTTAGAAATTGCAGTTCCTTTCACTATCAGAAGAAAAACAACCCAAATTAAGCTTTTATTTTATTAGATCACCAAAATGAGTCAAACTTTAAGGAATATAGTGCTCAAATTAAGTATTTTTTTAAAGCACTCGAACAGAACGCATAAAAAAAACATAATATTTTTAGTAGTAACTAATTAACTAAAATTGCATAAAACCTCTTTTTTTCATGCATAGTCGCAATTTTTAACAACTGTTAAATTTTAATTAGCTATAAGCATTTACAGTTTTTAATCGTACATTTCAGATTTACAATCTGAAAATTTATGAATCTAAGTTTGGTTCAGCCCTATTTTAACAAATACTTCTCATAAGGCCAATTATGAAAGATAAATATAAATATTACAACTGAATGAAAATAAATCTCATATAATTTTGGCAAATCTAGTTATTAACTGAATATCATAATTTTTATTTTACTTTAATTTAAAGGAAAAATATTGAACATTAAAAAAAAATTCATTGTGAGAAAGAGACACATCATTACTGGAGGACTAAAAGTGGGCAAGTCTATTTTATGCTATTGATACCCTTTCAAGAGCAAAGTACTTCTACTCGTAAAATTCTGAAATGATTGAATACCAGAATTTACAAACAAATTTAATTGAAAATAATAAGTAAACGAAATTCTTCACGTAGTTAATAAAAGGAAATTTTTCATTCAAAAATTCTGGTGTCAATGTAGCATTTAGAGATTAAAATTAAGTGGTCCAAAAATGAACCACCGCCCTTCAAAGGGTTAATGGTTTGAATTTCAATGGGTTTAAAAATATTCGTAAGTAGTAATGGACTTGTTATATATATATAACTTGTGATCTTATTTCATGTAAATTTATGGACTTGCCTCGTAAGCAATTATTTGTTGAAAACGTCGATTTTCTATGAATGGAATATAAATATAATACCAAAAAATTTAATATTTTATTTTATTTACTTATTTGTTTTATTTCAACATTTCATTCTTCTTTATAGAAGTTACAATAAAAAAATAATTGTATAGAAAAAAGTGGAAAAAATAAGAAAAAACATTCAGTATGCCTATAATTATATTGTTTAATTTAGATAGTGAAGATTTTAAAAGCATTGAGAATAAAATTCTGATTGTGCTTATTAATATTATGCAACATAAAAATAATTCCATTCAAAGTGGACTTGCCTCACTTTCAAAAGCAATGATTTATTGAAAACGTCGATTTTCTATGAATGGAATATAATTATAATAACAAAAAAAATGAATATTTTCTTTTATTTACTTATTTATTTTATTTCAACATTTCATTATTCTTTATAAAAGTTGCAATAAAAAAAAAATTTATAGAAAAAGTGGAAAAAATAATAAAAAACATTCAGCAATAAGTTGTATGTCTATAATTACTCGTATATATTGTTTAATTTAGATAGTTAAGATTTTAAAAGCATTCAGGATAAAATTCTGATTGTGCTTATTAATATTATGCAACATAAAAATAATTCCATTCAAAGTGGACTTGCCTCACTTTCAAAAGCAATGATTTATTGAAAACGTCGATTTTCTATGAATGGAATATAATTATAATAACAAAAAATTGCATATTTTCTTTTATTTATTTATTTATTTTATTTCAGCATTCCATTCTCCATTAGAAAAGTTGCAATAAAACAAAAAAATAAATTTAATTTTATAGAATAAAGTGGAAAAAATAAGAAAAAAACATTCAGTAATAAGTTGTATGCCTATAATTATGTTGTTTAATTTAGATAGTGAAGATTTTAAAAGCATTCAGGATAAAATTCTGATTGTGCTTATTAATATTATGCAACATAAATATAATTCCATTCAAAGTGGATTTGCCTCACTTTCAAAAGATTTATTGAAAAGATTTATTTCAAAAGATTTATTGAAAACGTCGATTTTCTATGAATGGAATATAATTATAATAACAAAAAATTGAATATTTTATTTATTTATTTATTTATTTTATTTCAGCATTCCATTCTAGAAAAATTTCAATAAAACAAAAAATTAATTTAATTTTATAGAATAAAGTGGAAAAAAATAAGAAAAAACATTCAGTAATAAGTTGTATGCCTATAATTATAATGTTTAATTTAGATAGTGAAGATTTTAAAGCATTGAAAATAAAATTCTGATTGTGCTTATTAATATTATGCAACATAAAAATAATTCCATTCAAAGTGAACTTGCCTCACTTTCAAAATCAAAGCATTTGAAATATCGTTAACCAAATAAATTACTAGAAGCAAATTTATACTGATATTAAAAGATAATTGTTGTGAATTGGCAAAAAACCTCAATTTTATGTTCGTTTGTAATAAAATTTAGCTTTAACTAATTTTTTCACAAAATGGACCTATCACACTTTTAAAATCAACGGCTGATATATTGTAAAAATATTTTTAATTTCGATGTTTTATGTCGAAATGTTAGCATATATATTTCTATATATGATGGTATTTAGATTTTTTTTTTCAAATGCTGTTTTGTCAATCCTATCATATATGGTAGCCTCATATCAGGTTGGATTGAGAAATAAACCTCTGAGAACTGTGCTTATTTAATTTCCATTCCTTTATCACCTGTAAAACACATATGAAGTTCACCATTTCTTGTAAAGTACAACAATAGGATGGCAGAACCAAGTTATTTTCAGATAAGTCATTTGGAAAGTCCGTCTTTCACAAGTTTGTTTCTGTTATGCGTGAAAGAATATTTTCTCAAAGAATTTTTGCCCGTGGTTCTAAATAAAAACATGACCAAAAAGGATTTTTAACAAGTAGGAATTTGAATTATGATAAAAAATTGTTTATTAACTGTTAATAATAACATTTTAGTATTTGTAAACTTTATACGAGGTTCGTTTTGTAATTTTATAATAAATGTAAGATTCTTAAAAAAAAAAAAAAAAAAAAAAAAAAATCCACATTATTTGTTCTTAATAATCCATTTTAAATATAACTTGTCTTTTTCATCCATTTAAAAATAACTCACACATGACAGGGCTAATGCATAGTTTTCTTTTAGAAAACATTTCAAGCACAACGTTATATGTTCAAATCTATTCAAACTTTTAGATTATGTTCATTAAATAATATTAAATAAATTTTACTTTAAATAGCTACATTTAAGAAGTAATTTAATATAGCTGATAGAAAATGTATTGTTAATTTACATAAATGCCAGAGTCTGTTTTGATTTATATGAACTTCTCCATTATGCAATAATAAAATTTTTACTCTTTCTTCCTAACATGTTAAACTTTTCTTACAAATAAGTGTTGTGAAGGTACTCATTAATAATAAAGTAAATAAATAAAAAAGCACAGTGAGCAATTTTAAGCTCTGATTATAATAATTAGTATTATTCGTAATAGTAGTATTATACGTATTTCTTATTATTAATCATTCTAACATATTAAATAGTTCTTATAAATAAGTGTAGTGAAGATATTCATTAATAATAGTAAATAAATAAAAAAACGCATCGATCAATTTTAAACTCTTATTATAATTATTATTATTATTCGTAATAGTATTATTATTCGTATTCTTCTTATTATTAATCATCCTAACATATTAAATATTTCTTACAAATAAGTGTTGTGAAGATATTCATTAATAATAGTAAATAAATAAAAAAGCGCATCGTGCAATTTTAAACTCTGATTATAATTATTATTATTATTCGTAATAGTGTTATTATTCGTATTCTTATTATTAATCATCCTAACATATTAAATATTTCTTACAAATAAGTGCTGTGAAGATATTCATTAATAATAGTAAATAAATAAAAAAGCGCATCGAGCAATTTTAAACACTGATTATTATTATTTTGAAAAATTCACTTTAACATTCATTTTGACAACTAAAATATATTCAATATTTAACTCTAAATTAAATTTAAAAAACAAAAACTTATCATTTGTCATAAATAGGAGTAGAAAGTTTCATCCGAAACTATAATTTTTGTTTTTTACATCCATTGTCCCCTTAAGTTTTAAAAATAATACGGCTATTATTTGAATAAATTGTATTCAAAAATATTTTTCAGATGCAATTAATGGAATTTTCTGAATGCAATTTATTAAATTTTGTCAATACACTTAATTTAATTTCGAATGCAATTAATTCAATTTTGTGAATACACTTAATTTAATTGCGAATGCAATTAATTCAATCTTGTGAATAGACTTAATTTATTTTCGAATGCGACATACAGTTTGAAAATTTTAATTTAAACTTTGACATTCACAAATGCAATTAAAATTTTTATTTACTTAGTTTGAATTTTGAATGCCATTTGGTCATTTAATTACTTGCCCTAAATCAAGGGTTCCCAAACTTTTTCGCTGGTACCATTAAATTGAAAGTCATATTTTCGCCGTACCACATAACAACAAACATAACGAAAACATTTAAAAATGCAGGATTATATATATTACTTAAGTGGTATTTAGGTTATCTCATTTTATTTACATTAAAAAATAGACAAATCATTATTATATATAGTAATAATATGTACCATATCATTGTACATTTCTTTTGAGGGGTAAATGTCAATACTTATGTTTTGGCATGCACTAATTTTTTATACAAAATTTAGTACAGAGAAATTTTATAGATTTCACAGAAATCAGGTACTTTCCATTCTCCTGACAAAGTTATTTCTGGTATATTTTAAAACGGTGTCTTTTTTTCATTTTGCAGTAATTTGTTTCATTTTATTCGCGTACCAGAATATAAAGGTTCGTGTACCAGAACTGGTACGCATACCACAGTTAGGGCCATCCTGCCCTTAATAATAATGGAAAATTTAAAGAATCCAAAAATAATTATTGTAGTCTGTTTTGAAAGTCCCTTAAGGTTTCTATTATAATACGACCAATACCTGAATTAATTGCATTAGAAATTTATTTCATTGTTAAAAATTTATATATGTAATATATGTAGCAAAGAATAATTAAAATAAATTATTTTACACTTACGTTTGTCGCAGGATTACCACCAAAATTAGCTGCATTATGTTGTCCATTCAAAGTCACTTTTTCCGAAGGTACAATTTGATCTCCTAATTCTTGACTACTGTCATCTGCATTTAGAAAGTAAAAACTTGCATCCATTATTGGATGCGCTAACACTTAGGATGATTCGACCCGAAATTTGGGCCAAAACTGAGTTTGTCGAAGATCTGCATGAGGTAGAAATAAAGGTGACACAAGTTCCAGTGTTCTGAGTTTATCGCTCACTATAAAAACACAAACAAAAGTTTCACGAAATCCAACAACAGCATAAACTGCGGTAACGTGTTTTAATCGTGCGGCAATATTTTCCGACTAATAACCGGCACACGATAACCGTCCGTCTCGCACTAGGCCTAGTCCGCAAAACTTCAGGCGACGATCGTACATGGATCAAACGGCACGGGCGAAAAGTATGTTCGCCCTGAGGGAACAGAGTCCCGACTTGGCTGTTTGGGGCTTTTCGGGCTTCTAATGACAGACGATTATTTTTGCAGGGAAAAAATTGTTTTCCCGACTTTTCCTTTAAGGTACGTTCTTCTGCACTCGATCTGGATCGAATCGGGCACCGTCTCTGGGAGGGGAATTCGTGACGTCAAAAGTGACGTTTCGGATGAAGTCAATTATCATTGGATGAAAATCAGAAAGTTTTCGTTTGGGGTTAGTTCAAGTTTCTGTTCACTTTGTTGGCAATTTTTCGCTCGATTGGCAGTTATGTTTCAGAATTAAAAGAATAGGACTGTCAAATTTAGATAAATGAAAAACAAGATACAAAAAAAAATTATTGACCCCGACATTGGCGTGAGAATCACGAAAAATTCATTTAATGACATGAACGCAGAATAAAGTTATTTGTAAAAAAATGTTTTTCATAAATATAAAATGATTAACAATGACATTTTTTAAGGCACCCAGAATTTTGGGAAAAACCAGTGTTTAGGAAAAAATCATGTTTATGCTCGAGAAATTAATTTAATAAAGCCGCTGATTCTTCTACTCAGCGGTGTATATAAATTTTCATTAACGGGGTTTTTTTTCAACAATTTTATTGATAAAATGGTTGATTCGATTAACCAGTAAGTCATATAAACGGTGGATACTATCCATTATTAAGAAATACAGAAAATGTTATAACTATATACGGATACTATAAAAATTTTTTTTAAAAAATCATTATTGTGATACAAGTTTTAAATTCCAATTACTATAAAACAAAATGATAATTATAAAAAAATAATTAAAAAATAATTAATTATACAAAAATAATTATAAAATAATTAATTATAAAAAAAATAATTAACTACAAACAATTTAAAACCATAATAATTCAGACACAATTAAATGCAAAAAGCTAACATGAGTGAATAATTGAACTGGGCCAGGACTCGAACCTGGGACCTTCAGCGTAACGTGCTTCTGCTCTGACTACTCAGTAGCTCGTTAAGTGTTCAGTTTGTTAGCAGAAGCGTGTTACGCTGAAGGTCCCAGGTTCGAGTCCTGGCCCAGTTCAATTTTTCACTCATGTTGGGTTATTGTATTTAATTGTGTCTGAATTGATAGTGTCTTAAATTGTAAATAAAAAAGTAATCAGACGTATTTTTTATGTGCTTTAATATTAACTATAAATATATATAACTATAACTATAATATCATAATTAACTATAAATTATAATTCTGGCTTCTGTGGAACCAGGCACACTTTAAGTCGTAAGTTGTTCCTGTGATATATTTAACTCCTAAAATCTCTAAAGCGAATTATGTTAAAAGGAACACTATGTGCCGTAGAAAGAAATAACTTGAAAACTCTTCTAATTAAAAAAATGAAGCTAACTATTATTTCCTTCATCATCTCTTTCTCCGTCTTTTACCTTTTTTTCTAATTATTTGATAGTTTTTAAATATTATGATTTCGTAAACTGCAAAAAAAGTGCAATTTTGTATAACTTAATTTTACTTAAAATTTTAATGTACCGATATTTTCAAAAAAATTAATACCGTAATTATAAATATATATATAAAATTAAATAAATAATATAATAATATATAATATAATATAATATAATATAATATAATATAATATAATATAATATATATAATACGGCGTATATATATTATAAAAGACAAACGTGTCCGTGAGTAACGCTGGCGTCATTTTGCGAATGGAACACTTGACGATGAAATTTCGGTTTTTGCGATTTTTGCTACTGCAATTTTTTTAATCTCTAAACATTGCACATTTTTAATTTTTGCACCGTTTTATAGGGGGGGGGGGGAGGAATCTACTTTCAAATGCAATGTGTTTGAAAACTACATCTTAATTGACTGATTTATTATAACATTTAAATTAAGTTTCAAGCACGATTTTTTTTTAAATCTATCTCTCTGTCCTGCAGACGATTACAAAATATTAATTCGTTTGCACTTTAAACACTATAAAAAAGTTCAGCATTTATGCTTCCAGCTAATATTCGATGACGAAATTAAAACTTCATTAATCAATAAATAAAATACAAACTTAACAGACATGTAATCGAAATAAGCGCTTAAAACCGCTGAAATTATCAGAATTAAAAAAAAAAAACTTCGGTAGATTATGAATGTTTTTCGGCTTTTAACGATTTTGTGATTTTTTCGGCTATTAACTTGTGGCACAAAGAGAATACGAAATTGCCGCTTTTAATAAATTTCAAAATTTTTATTTGAATATATAATTGACATATTTCATATAAAAATGCTCTATTGTGTTGTTAGGGGCGATCTAAAAAAATTATTAAATGTAAAAAATGTATTAGAGTTTTCAATAAAAAATAAATGATTTTCACCTATGTTCTCTACCCCGGGAAGCCCGGGTTAGATACATATTTGTAATATTAAATAAACAAGGTTGAACAGGAACATTTTATTAATAAATGAAGTCGAATAAGTACTACGTAAAAGATAAGCTACATTTTATTAATAAATGAAGTTAAATAAGTACTACGTAGAAATAAGTTATCTGGATGAGGCAAGTCTGCATGAGACAAGTACATGCTTGATTGATATGCGAATTATACACCGAAAATTGCGGTAAAGATACAAATAAATCAAATTCACCTTCTGAAAAATGAGCTAAGTTCCGTTCAAATTTAAAATTTGTAAAATTAATCTGCTTAATTGAAACTCATTTTTTTTTTAAAGAGCAAAACTCGCTAAAAATTCATTTTAAAAAATAAAAGAAAAAAATCATGAGAATAAAGGAAAAAAATTTTGCTTAGTTTAATTAACTTACTATAGTGATGTCAAAATCTCTTTAACAAATTTAATATTGGAAAAAGACTTAAAATACTTCAATGTAAAATTTTTAATCAAACTTGAAAATCAAATAGTTTAAAAATGCTATTGTAAAATTACCTAACAACTTGATGAAAGAAGGAATAGGAAATAGAAAACTAGACCATCGGTCTATGATAAAACGTTGTGATAACTTATTCATTTTATTTACCTGTATAAAATAATATATTAGAAAATATATGATTTGTTAAAACGAACGTGAAGAAAAGCAGGA
The DNA here is from genome assembly GCA_963931845.1 of Maratus michaelseni. Taxonomy (NCBI): domain Eukaryota; kingdom Metazoa; phylum Arthropoda; class Arachnida; order Araneae; family Salticidae; genus Maratus; species Maratus michaelseni. Next base: position 97,439,771 of record OZ007586.1, read on the forward strand.
ATGACTAGTATTTTCTCTTTTCCTTGCATTTGTTTAAAATCTGTATTATTTTTAGAGCATATTTAGAACGTGGCTCTGCAGACAAGTACATAATTTGCCGCTTTGTTTTTCCATTTCTTTCTAACCAAATTCGGATAAAGCGGAAATTAACGTGCTAAAGAAAAATTGCAATTTCAGAATTCAAAAGCATTTTGAAAATAAGCACAAAGAAAAAAATATTCTTGATTGCCACATATTTCCGCACGTAATATTTACCACACATTTTCTCAGAATTCTAAACTGGTGTTCAGCTTGTTTTCTGGAACTGGTATTTAAAGGTGCAAAAAATGTTTTTTAACGGTGAGAAAAACTTTCAGGAAATTTCGAAAAAAAAATCGAATAATTTTGAGTTGTAATTTTGACTTAAATTCTCCAATTTTTTTCAGTGAACTGAACTCACGTTCGCTTTTCAAGAAGCGGATCAAACTCAACTCAAAACTCACAGAAAGTGAGTCAAACTCACGCGTTTCGACTCAATGAGTTCGTTCCTTCACAACACTCTTTGAAATATTCGTAGTTTTTTTTGTAGGGGGACACAAAAGAATTTGAATATATTATTTTCTTTGGAAGGCAGTTATTGGAACTCCACTTTCAATTGTGTTATGGGTTTTATAACTTAATACACCATTATGACGTGTCTGTGAAATTTACAATTCTTATACAAAATTACGGAAAAAGAATTAGAATGTGTTTGATCTCTCTACATTTATTGCAAAAAGGTTTTCAGTGATGTTATGCGTTTTTTGATTGAACGAAATTTTATTTCTCATAGAAAATCCGGAAAATCGATTCTCCGTACATGTAACACTTTTACTTTAAAAGTGATTTTTAAACTATTTGTTGAAAATGAATTTAATGTAATGACCGCTTTAGAAGCCGAGTTTGAAGAAATCGACTATTTTTCGGTGAGAAAATGTTGCACCAAATACTTAATTTATTCATTCCAAAAATCAAACCTCTACTGCCCATATAAGGACCGATAAAGAATATTCCATGGTTAAAGCATTACTATATTTTCGTGAATTTTGTCATAATTATTACGGTTAATAATTTGTTAGTATCAAATATTCATTGAACAAAAGGCATTCTTTGAGCGGGAATGAACTTTTTTATTTACATACCTTCTTTTATCGTACAAAAAAAAAAAAAAAAAAAAAAAAAAAATCGTAACAAATTTCTTAAAATATTAGAAAGTGTTTCATAATCTATGCGTGATTCATATTCAACTAATTGGAAATCAATTCAACTAACTGAATACATTTAATTAAT